>PVLD010002051.1:64129-178494 GCA_004027595.1 Dinomys branickii
GAAATCTCAGCAGACAGCTTAAGGGACATTCTCCCAAAGAGAACTAACCATTGGAGCAGCCTCTGCAGCAGACCTTTGCCTGCTGAACTGTCTGTGGAATTTATAGCTCCACATTTTGAATCTGATACCCAAAAATGGGAAAACAGAGGAACAAAACGCAGTCTCAAAACTCAACCCCACCCAGAACAAGTTCTGAATGTGAGGATACAGGGGAACCAGGAAATCACATACCTGCAAGTTATGAAACGATTGCATCAGAAATGAGACATAAGAAGCTCCTACAGCTCAATTTTAAAACAAGCCAAGGATCTGAACAGACATTGTCTCAAAGAAGATACACAAATGCCCACATGAGCAGGTGTGCAACAAGCACACGAGCAGGTGTGCAATGCTGGCAGCCACTGGAAGTGTGAAAAATAAAACTACAATGACAGACCACACCTACAAGGAGGACTACAATAAAAAATGATAACAGCATGGTTGGTGAGGACATGAAGAAATCAGAACCCTCATACATTGCTGACAGAAATGCAAAATCTAGCTCTTTGGGAAAAGTTCAGCAATTCTTTTAAAAAGTTAAAAATAATTACCATTTGACCCGCCAATTCTTACTCTATCTGTAAAATGGGTATACTGTTTGCAACCAGTTTATGATCAGTGTACACCATCACTATCTATCCAGCTATCTTAAACCACTATCTGTCCACCCCTAGAGAAACCACTACAAATGAAGAGTTAAACCTAAAAGTCAATAGTAGAGATGAAAATGAAATCACCGGAGAGAAAAAAAACTCCATCCAAAAGCAGGCAAAAAGAGAATGAAAGCCAAGAAACAGGGAAAACCAAAAGTAAGATGGTTGGTTTAAATTTAACCCCATTTACAATTACATTACATATAAATGGTCTAAGTATTTCACTGAATGTCAGATTGCCTAAAAAAGTGCTCAACATACCAGGTGTCCATCCACTGTTTCTGACTTCTAAATCCTCCCTCTGGTGCCCTGTTCTTTTTTTTTTTTTTTGGTCTTTTTGAGACAGGGTCTCTGTGCAGTTCAGGCTGGCTTTGAGCTCACTTTGTAGGCCAGGTTGGTCTCGAACTCGCAACGATCCTCCTGCCTCAGCCTCCTGAGTGCTGGGATTACAGGTGTGTGCCACCATGCCTGGCCATTGCCCTGTTCTAGACACTCACCCCTCTCCCTTGCTTCCTGGACTCATCATCAGCTTTAATGGCACTAAAGAGGGGCCTTCAGCAGTCGCCTTCCCCTTAGGTGTCCCATGGTGTCCCATGGTTCCTGCCATGTCAGTCTCCTCTCTGGATCCCAACTACACGATCCCAACTATATGGAATGGATACCAAGAGTGGCCCGAGAAGATAACCCCACAAGGGTGGGATTTGGAGATTTGCTGGGCTGGGGCCCTGGACTTCAAGGTGGAGCTGAACTTCTTGGCATGGGAAATAGTACGCTAGTGATCCAAAGCATGCAGTGACATCTAAGTGAGTCATGTCGTCACCTGTGGTTTTGTAGCATGAGAAGTATGTCCTCGGGAGGCCAGGTGTCTGAAGCCCTTATCATTATGACTGTGGTGATGACCATGAAGACTGTGGTGTGGGATGAATTCTGCAGCCACTTGAGTGCTCATCAAAAGAAAATGGAGAACTTGTGTTCTTTACTTCTCAGCCGAAGTTCAAATCTAAAAATCAGAAAGCTTCGGCGTCAACAGAACTAAAAGAGTCTCTTATTTGCTGTAGCCACTGAGCTGACTCAACACTTACAGTGGAACAACACCTTCATTGTTGAAGGTTAAATGATCCTGAATCACTGGAACATTTGAATTCAGTCTTACCGGATTTTTCAAGTGAAAGGGCAATGATTAGGAAGGGACCCTGACATTCGCTTGACTCCCAGTGAAACCAACAACTCGCTCCCTCAAATAACTAGGCTTCCTTTGCCAGGGGAGTTAGGCTGTCCACCTGCATCTGCACGCAGGCTGTTCTGTTCAGCAATGCTGTGATAATCTCACCCGGGACCACTGCCTTGAAAGTAGAAGCAACAGCTTACGCACCCAAAGAACTGCGAGAACTTGGCTACTACACCTCTGTAAGCAGACTTACTGAGGGTCCATTCACCCATGACATAGGCTGTTGGTGTGGTCACAAATACAACTACCCGAAAGGCGAACTTGAGGACATCTGCATCATCCCATCAAGAAAGCTCACGTGATAACGAAAGTGATAGCTTTCATTATCACTCCACCCCTGAGCATCCATGAGTCTACTTTCTCTCTATAGACCTCCTTGGGATGGACATTCCCTATGAACAGAATCATGTAGTGTGTGGTCTTTTATGACTGATTTCTTTCACTTAGCATATGGTTCCCAAGTTTACCCAGGGTGGAGCAAGCATCACTATTTCCTTCCTTTTTAGCGCCCAGTAATTTCCATTGTATGGATACATCACACTGTGTTTGGACATTTGCCCACGGATGGGCCTTTGGTTTGTGCTATGGTTTAGATCTAGAATGCTGTGTTTAGAGGTGTGGCTTTTCGAAGGTTGGATCTGCAGGTTTCGTGATGAGTTCACAGCTGAACGTGGTTAGAAGGGTGGGCCTTGCTGGTGGTGGGCCATGGGGTGGTGCCACGCAAGGGGGTGTTTTTGTCCTCCGCTCTTCTCTCTGCTTCCTGCCACAGGATGAGCCCTGTCCTCCACCAGGCCCTTCCATCGCGCTGTTTCTGTTTTGGAGGCACCTCCCATGGACTGACCCCCTCAACACTAAGCCAGAATAAACCTCTCCTTTTCCAAGTTGGGGCTGCCAGGCAGTGTCCCAGTGATGGAAAAGCCAGAACACGTCCTTTCTACTCTTTGACTGTTAATAATGCTGCTATATACAACCATGTGCAAGTTTTTGTGTGGACTTCATTTAAATCCATCTAATGAACTATCAGACTATTTTCCAAACATAAGGACACGAAGGTTCCAATTTCTCTTCAGCCCTGCAAACACTCATTAGTACTTGGCTCTTCTGTACTAACCCTCTGAGTAGGTGTGAAGTGGTGTCTCACTGTGGTTTGGTTTGCATTTCCCTGATAACTAAAGATCTATCATGAAGATTGATCTACCTTCTCATGCGCTTTCTGGCCATCCACACATATGGAGCACATGCCAACCATTACTGAGGCCCTGGTTCCATTCCCAGTACTGGGAGAAAAAAATGTCCTTTACATAGCACCAGACACGTGCTAACTTACTAAAATTTGGCTTTAAAATATTTAAATTACAGACAACTTCTTTCTAAAACCACTCACCAGTCTTGTAGAAAATAGGATTTATTATCACATTTGAGGTAAACACAAATGTTCCTGAAATCTTTTATATACATCATCAGTAGATTGGATTTATTCAACACACACTGGAAAAGCAAAGCCCACAGGAAGTACTTTTCTCCAGAACCAGAGGTCCTTACAGGTCGCTTCTGTTCCCACACAGGAATTCACATTGAGTGGGTGCAGCTCCGGGTTCACAGTTGACAACAGCAAACCAAAAGGTCTCACAGTAACCAGAGGAAAGGCCTCGGTCTTGGGGAACTTTCACATGAGCCCTGAGTTCTGTTGCAATAGCCAGGATCTAGGGTTCTGCGACCTGTGCACTAACCCAGGTCACCTCACAGCTTCTTTTCTAGGCTACCTTGTTAAGTTATTGCAATTAGGAAGACAACAGTACACGGATATCACAGTCCTTTTGCAGCAACGGGCTGTCCGCTCAGTGAAGGTGACTGAACGTTATCCCATCACGGCCACCACCGTCCAAGGCACAGAGGAGCTCGGGCAATCGTAGGCAGCACCTGCTGAGGGGTGTGTGATGCAAGGCCGCAGTGGGTGGGTGAGGAAGGGCAGACGTGAGGAAAGGCAGGCGTGAGGCCCTGGAGGAAGCACACACTCCTGAGTGGCCGCCTTCACGCGCACAGGAGCAATGGACGAGCACATGTAGCTCTTCCAGGCACCTTACCTAAAAGTCCCCAGTGGCGAGCTGGGTGAATCAACCCACAGGCCGCTGCTGAATGTCCCAATACCCTGGCCACCAGTTAGCTCAACTGGCCACAGTCTGTGATGACGATCTTCTTGGATGTCTTCCCACTCTTAGAGCCAAAAGATTCTATTTTCCTCACGACATCCATGCCCTCCTTGACGTGGCCAAACACCACATGCTTGCCATCCAACCTGTGGGGAGCAGGGGCCTGGTGAGGCAACTGCAACCCAACATCCTGGCCGGGTGCTCACGTGATATTTACCAAACGCAGAGACTCTAAACTGAACCCCACCCTGAGGAGCTGGATCCACCCTCCGAAAGATGAGCTCCCTAAGTGCATCCTACAGAATACCTGGCTTCCAGGACACATTCTGCCCTCTTGCACCACGTGACTCAGCCCTAGGTTACTTCTGGTAACTTTGTGTGTGCAAAGTGAGCTACTCTTGTTCTGCTCAGGGAGATGGTAAGTATTGAGCTACTCAGGAAAAGCACAAAGTCCACACAACCAGAACCCATTTAGGAGTCAGGACCTATGAGGTGAGCACCAAAGCAACAGGTGTGTGCCACGGCAGCCCCAGAATGTCCGAGGCCCCTGGAGCAGCTGCAGTGAAGCTGAGTGGTGACAGTCACGGGCACAACTCCAGGGCCCAGGAAGGGCTCCACGGAAGGTCTCAAGGTCTGCCCAGCCTGGCGCCCCATCTTTCTCACCCAGAAGGTACAGATGCCAGCACCTACCCATGCCCCAGGGATCCCTAAAGTTCTGGAAAGGGGCTTTATGCAGCCTTAGCTCCTGGCCAGCTGCTGTCCCCACAACCTAGATGTCCCAGAACTAGGACAACAGCGGGCTCTGGGCAAAGAAACATCCCTTAGTGAAAAGTTTACGAGGAAAGTTGTACAATCCATAGGCAGTGGGAAGGAGCTGCCAGGGGCTGCCAGCCATCTGCAGACTTAGCCCACCTGCTGTGACACCCAGCAGTCTACCACAGCATGTCCCCAGGTATGTCCCCCGGGGGAGGAGAGCCTGGGAAATCCTGGGTCAATCCAAGCAGACTGGCTTCTACTTGGGCCACCATGAGACCTAATCTGCTGTAGCATTTCCCATCTATGTACAGGAAACCCTGTGTGTGTGCGCGCGTGTGTGTGTGCTTCAGTGCAAGCACGTGCAAATTCCAGCCAACAGCAAATAAGAGGAAGTCTAACCATGGCAGTCACAGGAACAACCCTGCTTTTCCCTCAGCTCTCTTGCTCTCTCATCCAGACATTTAGCCCAGGAGAAAGTCACTGTCCCCAAGTGGATGGTGGACACCCCAGCCACACACGGCTTTCCTTGAACCTGCACGAACTCTGCCCCAGCTGCAAGGGTACCCTTGTACCCCAGGAGTGCCTGGAAGGGGACACTCACCAGTCTGTCTTTATGGTGCAAATGAAGAACTGGGAGCCATTGGTGTTGGGGCCTGCATTGGCCATGGACAGGACACCTGCAGAAACGAGCAAGAGTGGGTCATGCTGCCGAGGACACACATCACCTGCGAGGCCATTCAGAAGTGCGGAGAGCTCAAAGCACACCAAGGACGTCCGAGTCTGCAGATCCTGGGCCCAGAAAGGGACCAGGCAGGAAAGGGCCTCAGAGACGCTCTCAGGGGCGCAGCTTCCCACATTCCACTGTGGGTCTCGCAGATGAAACCTCCATGGGGTTCTGTTTAAAGGCTCTTCCCTAAGCTCCCCAAGGGGAGGCTGTTTTTAAAACTGAGAGCGGGATGGGAAAGCTCTAGGGAAACCCCGTAAGCCAGAAATGAGAGCAGACCAGATGCTGGAGGAAGCAAGGTGCCGCACAGACGCGGAGCAGCTGTGGCCTGGTGGGAATGGCCAGGTGCGGGCACTTGGGGGGGACGCAGCCCCCACTCACCTGGCCCCTCGTGCTTCAGCGTGAAGTTCTCATCGGGAAAGCGGCTCCCGTAGATGGACTTGCCCCCTGTGCCGTTGTGGTTGGTGAAGTCGCCCCCCTGTGCACAGAATGACTTCTGAGTGGTCGCCACACACAACCGGTGGGAGCAACCCCCGGCCCACCCCAGGGCCACCTGCTAGCAGCCCCTCAGGCCAATAAATACCCAAGGAAATGAGGATCAATGAGCTAATAAGGCAAACAAGCAAGAATAGAAGCTTAAATGTTTTCTGCTCTAATTAACTATCCTGGTTTCTGAACAGTATCTTTTTGTCTCAGCAAGGCATTACACATTCCTCCAAGGACCTAAAAGGCATTCTGATGCTTAGTAACCTAGGACTAGCAACCTTCAAATCTTAGAAGGCAAGGAGGAGGTGCCCAGGAGTCCATTGCTGAGCCTGATCAGGTCCTCAAGCTGACTCCTCTTCCCTGTCCCCAAAGCCTCCCCTACAAACCCAGCAGACCCAGGACAGGGCCCACCAGGGCTGGCATTCTTCCTCAAAGCTCGCCTAAGGTCCTGGTGACCCTGGCAGGATTTCTGTTACCAGCTGTGTCCCGCAGAGCCTTGGCCACAGCCACACTAGGATTTTCCTGAGACAGCATCCTCAGGCGACAGATGACCTGTGCAGACCAGCTGAAGCACCAACAGGTGCCAATAAAGTGTCCCCAGACACGTGACCTCTGGAAACCTCCTGTCTCACACACAGAGTGCTGACTCGCCTTCTGCCTCAGGCAGCACCAGTAACGCCTGCGGCGCAAAGTACACAGAGTTGGCCAGGCCTGCGCCACAAGCACAGTCCTGTAAGCCCGTCCCATCTTGGCCACTTTCCGTTCAGATCCAGGCAGCAGAACATCAACAGGCCCAGCCCCGACCTACTGCCACACACCATGGCAGCAGCTATTGGGTCAGAGGGCGGGGATGGGAGAGAGTTCTGAGCAGAAAGGACTTTGGAGAGGTGCTCCAGGCCTTGACCTTGAGGGTCTGCGGTAGGAGAGGACAACCCCCAGCACTGTGTAGGCCCAGACCCCTGGGAAGTTCTTGCTGCCAACACCTAACCCAAGGCTCAGACACAGCAATGCTAAGGCTTCTGAAGGCCATGCAGGCACATGAGCAGGAAGTAAGCTCATCAGTAGAGAACAGTGCCTTCCACCGAGAGCAGCAGCTGCAAGTCCGGGCACGCACACGCCAGCTCAGCCTGGTCTCTCTGTCCGTCCTCATTCTCCCTCTCATCTTCCCCGCCCAGGGCTCAGGGGCTCACAGAGACTGTGACTCTGCTGGTCCTTCAAAACCTACAGGTCAATAAACACCCCCACACATCTGTCCCCCAACCCCAGCTCGCCCTGGCAGGCTCTCCTCCCCACGGCTAGGCAGACGTCCTTAACTTCTGGGGCAGAAAAGGACCATCAGAGCCTGCACGACTGAGGCCTACAGGGTGAGCACAAGCCATGGGCCACCTCAGCTACCCTGTTCAGTATTTCCTACACCCTGGGCACCCATGGGCTTATGAACATTCTTACCAATACCCTCCACACAGAAGGGGGGAGATCGAGGCAGCTAGGGCCATGTTACCTGGCACATGAAGGCCGGGATCACCCTGTGGAATGTGGAGCCTTTGTAGCCAAAGCCCTTCTCTCCAGTGCAAAGCGCTCTGAAATTCTCTGAGGGGAGAGAGGCAGTCGTCAGGCCTGCACCCCAATAACCCCCCCCCAGGAGGGAGGAGGGGGCCCCCACCCACCTGCTGGATCTGCTCCTCCAGACTAACTGGGACCGGGACAAGTCACTTCCTTCTCCTGACTCCAGGGCCCAACCCTGTGACAGGAGCACACGCTCCTAGCTGGGCCTGCCAGGTCACTGGGGCAGGCAGCGCCTCCAAGGGCTGTATCCCCATACACATTCAGCAGCAAGAGGGGCAGCCATCTCTAGGAATCCCTATGTGCCTACCCCTGGTTCTGAGGCTCCCAGTTTACTACAGAGGTGGGCGGAGCCACCGGTGAGGCCCAGAGGGAGACAGAGGCTGCCCTGGAGCCCCCAGCAGTGAGCCTCAGGTGGAATCCCTAACCGGGTTGCATCCCTGAGTCCCATCTCTTCCCCTGCACCCACTGCCCTCAACCCAGGCTGGACTCAAGATCCGGCCCTGCCTTACCTGCTGTCTTTGGGACAACGTCTGCCTTCAGCTGTGGGGAGGGAAGAGGAAGAAAAAAACGGTCAGTCCCAAGGCAGGCTCAGTGAGAAAGAACCACACAGCCCACCCCATCACCGCCAAACCAACAGACAGCTGTGGAGGTTGCTATCGCTCCTGGCAGCTGCTTCCTGAGCCCAGCCTTCGAGGAGGCCGCCTCAGATCCCAGACCAGGGAAAAGCCGGGCTAACTCCTTCGTGCACAGACGGGAAACTGAGGCCGAGAGAGACAGGAGAGTGGGGCAGGGGAGGTGGGAGCCCAATCCAGGCCAGCGCCCTCCAGCTCAGCTTCAAGATTCACTCTCACACCAAAAGCAAGCAGGGAGGGGGCCTCCCATCGGAAGAAGGGGTAACTGAGACTTCACAGGAAATACCCAGGCTCCCTGAAAACAGGCCATTCAGGGCAACTGGCCCCTTTCTCCAAAGTGGGGCTGGCCAGCCCTTCCAAGTTACCTTGGCAATTATGTTTCTTATTTTGCTTTTAAAATGGCCCCAAGAAACGGGGAGATGTGGAGTGTGGACCCTGGAAGGGTGGCTGGGCTTGGGGCACCCAGCACACTGCCCTCTTCCTGACACGCAGCCACCCTTGTCCGTCTGGTGGCCTCGTGGCCGGGCAGTGGCCTGCCACACTCACAGCGCTAAGGGGGCCCTCGGCGGGGACAGGCAATGCCACGTTAAGCAAGGGCTGCCATGTGAGCACGTGCCATGCCACGCCACCCGGCCCCGAGGCCGCTGCACACACCTCAGAGCTCGGGGCCGGGCGCTGACCTCGGAACCTCTCTCCTAGGCCGGGCTGGCCGCGGGCGCTGACTCCCTCCGCGAGATGACCTTGAGCCTCCTCCCCCACAGCGGCCTCGCCCCGCCCCAGATATTCCTAGGGAGGCTAGACGGCACCGAGCCGAAGCCCCTTCTTAGAGACGGGGGAAACTGAGGCCCAGGGCCGGGAAGCTGGAGGCCCAAGGTCACCCGCACGCCAGGTACCGCGCCGGGCCGGGCCGGGGCTCCCGGCAGCCCGGGGATCGGCCTCCGCCCCCTCCCGGCGACCCCGTCGGGGAAGTCGCTCACCTCCAGCACCACGCGGCCGAGGGGCCGCCCATCGGCGCCCACGTCCAGGTAAACGAGCGGGTTCCCGGAGGAAGAGGTCGGGTCGCGAGTGTCGCCGCTGCTGCAGGCGCGGGCCGCGGAGAGGCGCAGCGGCACGGATCGGGCGCCGGAGAGGAGACCGAGCAGGCGGGAGCCGCAGCGCAAAGTCAGCATCGCGGACACGGGTCCGACCGAAACAGAAGAGCAGAAAGGACAAGCTAAAACCGGGTCACGCACAGGAAGCTCTCCGCGCGGGCGGCAAGGAGCCGCTTTTATTGGTCCTCCCGACTTCCAGACCACGCCCCCTAACACGCCTCCGACACGCCCCCTCCAGGCCTTCCGCGGGCGCTCCCTGCCGGTTGTAAGGGGCAGCACAGCCAGCTCCTGGGGCAGAGGAGCATAAAGCCCTCCCTATCTGTCCTAGACCCTGAAAGTTAAACACGACCGCGCAAAAGAGGGCGAGATCCATTTTCATGAGGATTTCAGAAGATTTTTTAACAAGAAAAAAATGCTCAGACGTAGTTAACGCCAAAATATTAGTGTCCCTAGGTTGGTATTTACATATCATAACAAAAATCTACATTTGTGCCCATTCTTGTGTAAGGCCACCTGCTGCCCCTTCTTACATAGCCCTGCAGACACACAGAGCAAGGCAGAGACTAGCACTGAAGGTCTGAGAAATCTGACTGAGATTAAAGGCAAGATTACAGTGATACCTCCCAAGTCACCCACGAGGTCACCTCCTTGTCCTGGCCTGGGCCTGTCCCCTGTTGCTTTCGGAGACCACACATTTTGCCAGGAAGACAAGACATGCAGTCTGGGCCTAGTGCTCCTGCCAGGCCCCATTCCTCCTCCTTACCCCACAGAGGAGAACATCAGTCCCCACCAACCTGACCAGGGCCAATGCTTGCCTTAGAACAGACCTGTACTCTGCAGATAAGAAACAGGCCCAGAGAGAGGACAGCACTGGCCAGCCCTAGAGAACCCTCAGCCCCACTGCCATGCTGTTCCCATCCTCCCAGACCCGCAAGGTGGGCGTCATGCTCATCTTAACCCCTGCCACTGAGGTTTGTTCCAAGGACAACGTGAACCAGAGGGGCCAGGGATTTATCACCAGTGAAGTCCTGGGCTGGGGAGCTCTGGTGACAACAGACCCTACACTTACTTCTGAGGCTCTGGGGTTCAGAGAGCAGTGAGTCTCCACTGCAGGTGCTCCAAACCTGAGGGGCCAGAGAAGGAGAGGGGCAGAGCTTCGGAGGAGGGGCCTTGGAGCTGGGACTCAATTTGAACTGATCCACCCCAGTTCCTGAATCAGCTCATGGCTGGGGATGGGGCAGCCAGATGCATGAAGTCAGTGTCCTAGTGCCACGAGACCTCTGACAGCCCGTCCTCACATTCCTGATCCTGAAAGGGCCTGGGTACTCAGGGAACCTCTGCCAGGGTCCTCCCATCAGGCCAGGCTGAGAGTGGTGTTGAATAGCCCCCAGAAGCCATCAGTGGTCCCCCTGTACCAAACCACAATGGGTCCTCCCTTCACCCTCGGGCCTGGCCCCTTTTCCCTTGTGACTGTGTCCTGAAGTACACAGGCCCGACTGGGGGGTCCCATGTGCTCCCTGCCCTCTTGAACCCCTAGCACCTTTCCCAGACCCCTGATATCCATGCACACTGCAAACTTGGGGGGCGGAGGAAAGGAATCACCCCCTAGGCCTTGCTGGGCAGCTTCGTAAAAGCCCCAAGCCCCCTGCAGCCGGTTCCACATCCCAGAGCACAGAGCACTCCACGCCCTGAGGGGTCAGTGGGACCCTATTGCCCCTCCAGCCTGTTCTTGGGGGTCCCCAGTATATTCTCCACCCTGGTGATGAATAAAGGGCTTGTTCCAGGGACAACTGCCTCTGCCTGTGACCACTTCCACCCTCAAAGCCCTCCCCAGCCCTGAGCTCATCAATAGATGGGACCAAGCCCGGGAGCTGGGGGGTAAACTGCCCAAGGGCAGAGTGTGGGAGCTGGGATCTTCTGTCTGACTCCAAGATCAAGGTTACTGCATGTAAAGCCCTCCTTGTTGTCATCAAGGGGTGGGAATGGGAATAGGGCAGGAGAGACACGGCAAAGCCCCATAGAACCAGGAGGCAGCTGGGGCTGTGGAGCCCGCGGGACAGGGGAGATGGTTTCTACCTGGGGAGGCGGTAACTTGGACTGACTGTGTCTGAGGAACAGAGGCACACAGAAATGAAGAGGTGGTGCCAGAGGAGAATGAGGCAATGCCCATCCACCTGGGCGGGGTCAGGGTGCCTCAAGGAAAGCTGTGATATTGAGCAAGAGCTGCAGGCCCTGGGTGGGTGCAGCTACAAAGGACCCTGAAGCCAGGGTGGCATCTGACAGTGTAGGGTAGCAGTTGGGAGACATCAATGATCCCATACCCCCACCCCAGCTTCCTTCCTTCCCACTACTCCTCTTTGAAAAAATCAGACAGCATCACTGCCTCCTGTCTGAGCCAGAGAAAATTCCACCTTCCTCCAAGCTTGGCTATGGTGTCACCAGTGATGTCAGGAGCGGGACAGCCCCTAGGCTGAGCCATGCTGAACCATGCCCAGCCCTTGAGGATGCCAGGCGCAGGTGAGATGGTACAAGTGGTGGCACTTAGCTGGCTGCTGGCTAGTCACAGACCATGCATGCCACCCTCCTCCCCACCATCCCAAGTGGTTCCTCAGCCAGGGTGCTGATGGTGGCTAGCGCCTGGAGCCTTTCACAACCCCTTTACACCTCAGAAAGCCAAAGAACAGTCAGTCTGTGCAGATTCAGAAGCACTGTGGAGGCCGCAAGCTCGTCCCCATGGGATCAAGCAGGTGACACAAACAGGTGAAGGCATCGGGAGTGAAGGATGGAGAAGCACCTGCTGGGGAGGAGGGGTGACAACCGTTGTTGTTGGGACTGCGGGTTCAGCACAGCCAGGTCTGCCCATTTCTCCATCAAGGCTGAAAACTTTAAATTTCACGATCATTTAATTTTTTAAATGCTAGAGGTGGGCATGGTGGTGCAGGAGGATTACCATAAATTCAAGCCCAGCCTAAACGACATAGGGAGACTTTATCTCAAAAAAAAAAAAAATTCCTAGAAACTAATTTTAGGATAAAATTAAACACTGAAGGAGCTATGAACATATCTACAGCCTAGATGGGACCTCTGGACAGAAGTTCATAATTCCCGGTTTCCACCGTGTGGGTGTGAGGGACACTGAAGCCGGAAGCTCAGAGGACCCAAGTCTTGCCCTCCCTGAACCCTGTCACTGGCCTCTCTCTAAGGCTAATGTGGCAGTGGTGTTTTCCCAGTGACTGGGGTCAGGCAGTCAAGGTACAGAGTGATGAAAGCCCGCTAGGGTGACTGAGGCCAGCGTGGCCACTTTCCCAGAGTTCAGTGCGGCCTGCCCATGCAGCGGACCTGTGGAGTGAGTCACAGGTAGCCGTGTGAGCTCAGAGAGGTGTTTGTTTTCATTCCTTTGAGCCTCCGTTTCCTCAGTGGTGAAGAGTCGCTAATATAGAATCGCGCATATTATGGAGAATGGGGTTGTCAGGGGCTTGAACATACTTGGGGCTCAGTGAATGAACAAATGAATGAACGAGTGACCAAGTACCTGCTGCCCTGCCCAGGCTGGTGGAGGGTTCAGTGAAAACTGAGTGAACGACAATGTACCCTATGGATAGGGTTCTGTGGGGGATGGTGTTCGTTGCTTGTTTTTGCAGTACTAGGGACTGAACCCAGGAACTGCACACGGAAGTACTTCCCTGGCCCCTTTTATTTCTTGTTTTGAGGCAGTATCTCACTAAATGACTAAGTTGCACAGGCTGGGCTCAAACTTGCAATCATCCTGCCTCAGCTTCCCAGAATGCTGGGATGACAAGTATGTACCACCATGTCTGGACTATGGTGGTTTTAGGGTGGGTTTCCACTAGTTCTCACCCAAGGATCCCTTAATGGCATAGGAATGCCACCCCCACACCTACTAGCGTGTGACACTGGGTGGCGTCCTCCTCTGAAAGGATACACCACGCCGTGTCGTTTTTCGCTCATACACAACCTGTAAGGTCACCTGAGGGAGGCTACATTTCCATCGGATAAAAGGGGAGATGATCAGTGTCCCTGGTGGCCCTTTCTGCTCCACAGAAGGAAGGTGTCAGCCCCTTTTGACCATTGCAGTCCCCACCAAGGCAGCCATGTCCATGTTGTTTCTGAAGATCCCCTGTGAAGGATGCATCCTTCTGAGATCAGGTTACAAAGAAAATGTGACTCCTGCCCTGGGTTCTCTGTGTCTCTCTCCATCTCTGTCTCTGTCACACATGCGCACCACCAGCTGCCATGTCATGAGGAGACCCAGCGGCCAATAGGACCCACCCCACCAGAGGAACCGAGGTCCGCCTGAAGCTGCACAAGTGATCCTGGGTGTGGATCTCTTGAACGCCCACCACCCCAACTCCCAGCTGTACTGCAGCCTCCCGAGAGGCCCAGAGCCAGTGGCACCCAGCTGGCCCACACCTAGTGCTCGACCTATACCTGCCTTGAGATAATCTGCATTTGTTGCTTAAACCACCAGCAGCTGACTCACTTGCTATGCAGCCTGGGACAATTGATGGGCAAAGTGTCCCACCCAGTCACATTTGGGCTGTACACTAAGGTGTCACCCAAGCTGCCGGAGGACCCTGCAGAAGGGAAATTGTTTTTCTATCTTATATGCAGAGGAGGAAAGGCCCAGAGAGAGTAGGCAGTTTCCCCAGGGTCACTCATGGATGAAGAGGAGCATGGGATTCTTTGCACCTTGTCTTGGCTGTGCATCTTTCTGTAGGAGCGGGTGGGCTCCATGGCCACTCTGAGATGGATCATGTCAGACAATACCCACTTCATGCAGCCAGGGAGTCTTCAGCCCCATGTGATGGGTCTCAGGAGGCCAAGCTGGACACGAGCTCAGGACTGGCTCACTCTGAAGCCTATACCCTCCTCACTGGCTGGATTTTTTGCCCCAGTCTACCACTGGTCCCATCCAGGCCTGCAGCAGCAGCCTTCAGTAGCCCAGCAGAGCAGCACATAAACACACAACCCTGACTGTTTACATGGTTCCCACCCAGAGTCAACAGGAAAAGGAGGTGGCCAGCAGAATCCAAGAGATTCCTTCCCAAGCCACCCCAGATTAGCCTCACACGCACCTTTATTTGCTATTTACTGGCTTGCAGGGGCTTCTTTCGGTGCCTTGCTATCCTAACAAAAGGGTCCCATTGTCAGGGTAAGAAGGACGAGGTCTTTGCCAGACCTGAAACACTAGGGGATGGACCCGGGCTCACAGCACCCACCCCCCTGTGGTTGCAAACAGCCTGTAGGTTTGCAGCCTGCTCTTCCTGGCAGTTCTCTGAAAATCAAGAACATGTGCAGTTCTGTGGAACCTACTGACTTGACCCTATTTATTTCTGCTTACTAACAACGAGACTTTTCCTTCCTCCGATAGAATACATTTGCCTGTAATCAACAGTGCTTATCCTTTAGTCAATATCCCTACCTTGTAATCAATATCACCCACGACTGTCTTTTCTTCCAACTAATACAAGCACAGGAGCCGTGAGTGCAGCGGCCTTCGCTGCAACTGAATAAAGCACCCCAGGCCAGCACCTATGACCTTGTTCCCTAATCCCTGCAGGGACCTGGAGCACAGTTATGCGTGCACTCACTGTGCTTCCTACTTTCGGCCTCCAAAGCTGACACAAGTAACTTTAGTGGGCCGAGGGGGCTCAGCCTTCCCTCACGTTGCGTAAGTGGCTGGCAGCCGTCCTTTGGCCCTGCTCTGCCTCATCCCAGAGAGTGATTCTTGCCTCTACCGCTCTCTCTCCTGTTGTTAAATTTTAGGACAAAACGTCAGCAGATCAGGCTGAAAGCAGCCTCCATTTATGTGGCAAATAGCTCAGATTTTAGGTGAGCAGTGGCTCAAACAGTTGATGGACTTCCAAGCCGCAGTCCTAGGTATCTGCTGCTCAGCAGCAGATCACTGCAGGGGCCTCAGCTCCCCAGGGACAGCTGGCCAGACAGAGCTCAGTGGGAGACCCAGGGACAAGGGGGCAGGATTCTGTGAATCAAGAGTTCAGGCCCAGCTCTAACTTCTGTGTTCTTTAGAGAAGGGCGTGGGGTGGACAGAGGCCACCTCCAGCGAGAGGAGAGCTGCACAGAAGGGACCCCATGGGGGGACTCCAGAGACCTGACTGGGGTCAGCAGGACCCAGGTTTGGGTGCATTTAAATAAGAAACTTTTCTGTCCCTCCGCCATATTGCATCATGACTCTGAAGTAATAAACTTCACATGGTGTGTGAACAGAATCAAGCCAAGATTCCACAGAAAGAATGCTTGTCCAGGATGGGTGCCTGGCCCAGGGGACAGGTGAGGTTCCTTCCAGTTCTAAGACCCTGTGACTCAGTCCTTCTATGAAGTTGAGGCTGCCTGGAGGAGCAGAAAGTTTGGAGTGTGACCTTAAAGTCCAAAGTCAAAGTCCTTCACTGGCATATAGGGAAGCAGAATGCAACACAGAACCATAAAAGCCGGAAAAGCCCATTTGGCAAGGGGCTGCCAGTTTCAAAATGTCTCTAAGCGTGGAAGCAACTGGCAGGAAAGGTAAGGGAAAATGTGAAACTGTTTGGGGACATAACTTTTTAAAACGTCTACATTTCAAAGCCACCATACACACAATTGAAGCAGAGTAACCTATGTTCCTTTCCTTCTCTTTGCCCTCTTCCCCATGCTTTTGGGCAGGCAGGCTTCAGGATAATGACACGAATGTTCATACTTGGCTTCGAGGTCTCAGAACGAAATATAATGCAACAAAACAAAACAAAATGGAAAACCTCAGGACATAGCCTGTTCCTTTGGAAACGATGTGGGATTGCTCAACCAGGCTTCCCACCCAGCCTTTACCTTGGAGGATTCTTAAGGTTGAAGGCAGAAAGGAGAAGAAGGACAGCAAGTTAGACCAGTGGGACCGGGATGGGATGGAAAGAGAAACCCCAGATCTGAAGAATCTGAGAACTGAGCTAGTTTCTCAATAGAGCCCTGGGGGAAAGAAGAGCCAAGAGAACCCTTCCCTGTGGGTTTAGTAATGGCACGTGGAATGGCATACAGAACAGCACATGGAATGTCTCAGCCATGGTGCAGCACCGGGAACAAGGAACAGACTTCCTGGGGGCCCAGGAGAGCAGAGTAATCCACAGACTTGACCACTGGGAGGCCTAACGATTGTCAAGGAAAGGACAACAGGGACTGTGTGAATGGGCAGACTCAGGCGGAGACAGGGACTTTGGTAGACATGAGAGGGGTTGACTAGGACAACTTGGTGGCTGCCCGCACCCCTGCCTTCTTGGTGTTCCTTGAGCCCCAGGAACTGAGATGCAATTTTGGAGGGAAGATAGGGAAAAGGCCCTCCCCCAACTCACTGAGCATGAAAAGGAAATTCAGTTTGGTTACAGAAAGGTAAGTGTTGTTACGTTTCTTCTATACTTACAGCTGTGGACCAGAATTCATATCCACCTCATGGTTAAAAGGACCTTTCCACTCAGCATGGTGGTGCATGCCTGCAATCCCAGCACTTGGAAGGCTGAGGCAGGAGGATTGTTGCAAGTTTGAGACCAACCTGGGCTACGAAGTGACCTCAAGGCTAGCCTGAACTGCATAGCCAGAACCTGTCTCAAAGACCCCCCTCCCCCCAAAAAAGGACCTTTCACCAATCGGGGAAAATACCCGTGATAGATGTGTAACTTGAGTACAAAAATGATGCACAAAAGTCAAAAAGAAAAATGTTAACACCGCCTAGAAAACACACAGAGGAAACAAGCAGGAAGTTCACAAAGTGGGAGATAGAAGTGGCCGATAATCCTGAGAAAAAGACTCATTGGAATTTGTACTGATACCCAGGAAAGGGCTGTAGTATCAGTCAGCACCACCGCCCTGTACCGTGAAATGCTGTGTGCTTGTCTGCGGTTCTGCAGTATGGCCTGAGGTCCTCTTTGTAACAGATCCCATGTGGCAGCCAAGAGGGCCCATTGCTTAGATCTTGGTCTGCAGGAAGCTACCCAAGCTGCTGAGAGCTAACGTTCATGCCCTTGAGCTAATTCCCAGCCATGCACAGAGAGTGGCAGGGATGCTAAGGACACAGGGCACATGATCCCTCTGTTGGCCAAAGTGGGCTACAGGGCTCTCCAAAGAGCTGTTCAAACCCACCCAGGGGCTGAAGACATGATTCAGGGCTGAGAATGTAGCTCCATGGTAGAGGGCTTACCTTGCATGTACAAGGGCCTGGGATGGATCCCCAGCACCACACAAAAAAACCAACTAGGCTTGGGCCATAATCTTAAAAGACACAGTCCCAGATGTTCAAACCCCAAAAGATCAACATCTCTAAACTCTAGAGAGACCAAAAATATAACTCCGGAGAAAATAATTTTAAACATCCTTTTGTTTTTTGAGACAGGGTCTTGCCCTGTAGCCCAGTCTGGCCTTGAATTTATGGCAATCCCTCTGCCTCAGCCTACCAAGTGCTGGGATTACAGGGTTGTACCACCACAGCTGGCCTAAAGGCTTCAAACTCAATAGAATCTAAAAACCTCATGACACAGCCTGTGTAAATGAAGACATTTATTTACATTTGAAAGGGAATTCATTTGAGAAACATAAAAAATGACAGAGCAATTCCTAGGCCACTTTGTACAACAATACAAGCAAGGATAACACACATATTTCTGCAAGTATGAACGCTCAAGCACAGTAACAATAGTCAAGGGGTATAACAGTTATTCCAAGAATTTGTATATAGTTTACATGTAATATATGCACGTATATGTGTACATATATCAATTCCCCAAACCCGTGTAGCTATTATATACCACAAACATACAGTAATGAAAACAAAACCTGTAAAAGAGTATACAGTTAGGAGGAAACAAACCATATCACAAAACCAATAGATCAGAAGTGGAATGTGTCAACATGGATTGCTCTGGTTGGTGATTATGCACACCCGGCTTGATAATGTCACACGGTCATCTGAAATACGGAAGGACAACGTCACTCATTTGATGAGATTGATCAAAACATCTTGGTGGTTCACTGCCAGATAAGCAGTTGCCCAAAATGCCGAGACCCCAAGAAACTGTCTTCCTCAAACATAGACATCTCTGCTTATTGAGGAAGTTTTAACAGTTTTACGCATACACACAGCACTTGCACACACTCATGCTGTGATAGTGCACTTTTGTGCAGTGGGTTTACAAAAACACCTTAGGGTTTCGTACAAGTCTTTGTACAATCCATACCCTTGGTAATGGAAATTTCCAAAGATGAAATGCACAACATAGTGAATTTTAAAACCTAGTGCAGTGTGGGAGTGAGGCTGTAGGCTGTACTCCCAGCACATGGGAGGCTAGGGCAGGAGGATCACCGTGAGTTTGAGGCCAGCCTGGGCTACACAGTGAGTCCAAGGCCAATCTGAACTGCATATCAAGACTTATCTCCAAAACAAACAGATAAATAAATAAACAAGCTGAGTGCTGATTTAATGTAGTACAGAAAACTAAAAGTAGAAAAATTAAAAAGAAAATACAACACAATACATCTGTACTACAAAGACAGGTCTATTCTCTTCTATATTCTGTTCTATTCTTTCTTAGTACTGGGAACCAAACTCAGGAGCTTGCACTTGCCAGGCAGGCACTTATGCTGCTGAGTTATATCCCTGGCTCTATTCTCTTCTTGAGAGAACTTACTATGTAGCCCAGGCTGGCCTGGAACTCTCAGTGATCCTCCTGTTTCAGCCCTCCTAAATTCTGGGGTTACAGGCATACACCACCATGCCCAGCAATGGTATATTTTATTTTCTTTGTTTTGCTCTTTTCCTTTTAGATTGAGGGCATATCCATTGTCTATGTGGCACAGCTCATTTTGAAATTCTTCTGGAATACAACACGCTCAGGAGCTCCCGGGTCCTCTTCTCCACCTTCTGTCAGGAGCTCCCGGGTCCCATTCTCCACCTTCTGAGCTGTGCTCCTGCGCTGTTTAGGGTGTGGAAATCTCTTCCCCAGCAATCTGAGTGGCCGTGAGTTTGTCAGAAGAAATCCTGGGCTGGAAAAGCCACACCAGTGAGAGCACCTCCTTACCCAACTGTGCAAGTAATTACTTTCACACCGGCCGGGGACTTGACCTGCTGCTTGAGGCACCGTAGGTTTACTTCATTAGAAGCTCCCCGGATGCTCTCAGTTGGGAGGGGCGCTCAGGGACAGATGGTACATTTTGAAACTCAAGTTTTCCTAGTTGCCTTATTGAGTGGCCAGTCTCCCTCCAGAACTGAGCTTAGATAGCCTCCTCCATTCCCTGGAGCTGTGGTTTTCAGGATTTCAACATTTTAGTGCAGCTTTTTTGAGACAGGGTCTCACCGTAGCCCAGCTGGCCTTGAACTCATGGCGGTCTTCCTGTGCCACCATGCTGAGCATCAGCATTCCAGATATTAAAAC
The DNA here is from genome assembly GCA_004027595.1 of Dinomys branickii. Taxonomy (NCBI): domain Eukaryota; kingdom Metazoa; phylum Chordata; class Mammalia; order Rodentia; family Dinomyidae; genus Dinomys; species Dinomys branickii. Next base: position 83,882 of record PVLD010002051.1, read on the forward strand.
TTCTGCTTTATGATTTTCATCTGAGGATTTCAGTATTTCGATTTATGAGAAACAGGCACCACACACCGTGAGCCCTCCTACATCTCTCCCTCCTTCCTCCCCTCCCTCACATACTGCCTGGTGTCTGTCCAGCCATCTCCCCAGCCACCTCCCTCCCTTATCTTGATTTGCTCTAATGTGGTCCCTCCCAGTGAACACTGCCTTCCTGCTTCCTGGAGAAGCCTAACATCTTGCCTCCTTGTCCACACAGTCTGGTGCTCTGAGTAAAATGTTTACCCTGACATTTTCCCCCTCTGGGGTGCTTCTTTTGTGACCCAAGCTGCTGGGCTCTCGCGGAGGGCTACCCTGGCCACCTGCTGTCCCACCAATGCTCCAGGGCCCCCAAGTCTGGGAAGACCTCCTGCTCCCTCTCTTGGGGTCATGTGTGAGTTTGCTAGACCTGCCACCATGACTGTAAGGCCTCCACAAACTGGGGCTCTGCCCGCTGACATGGATGGTCTCAGTCCTGCAGAAGATGGAGCTGTGGGTAGGGCTGGTTCCTTCAGGGGACTTGGAGGGAATGATTTGCTCTGGGCTCCAATCCTTCATCCAAATTTCTTCTTCTTTATTTATGTTGTTTCTTGAGAGGGGTCTCACTATGTAGTTTGGGCTAGCCTTGAACTTGTGGCAATCCTCCTGCCTCAGCCTCCTGAGTGCTGGGATTACAGGAGTGAGCCACCATAACTGGCTCCCCTTTCTGTAAAGATACCAACCTTAGTGGATTAGGACTCACCATGATGATTTCATATTAAACAACTGGGACATCAGTGACCCTGTTTTCACTAATGTTCCATTCTGAGGTACTCAGTGTTACGACTTCAGCACATGAATTCAGGGAACACAAATCAATTCATTGTAGGGTGCCTGTTATGGTTTGTGTCTAGATGTCCTTCCAAAGCTTCATGCAGTCAGGTTTTTCCAGAGGTGGCTGAATCTAGAGTGTGTGATTGACTCATGGTGCAATGCTGGGGTTAAAGGTGGGTGATTGCTGGATCAGTCCCCTGACTGGATGGCACTGCCCTAATCCCAGTAGACTGGGTGCAATTTAAGGGATGGAAACAGCCTTGTCTTTCTCCGCATTGTTGCTTTTGCTGTCTTCCACTTCCGTCAATGGTTGTCCCTCTGCCATGTGCCACCCTGCCTTGGAGCCAGCAGATTATGGACTGAAACCTCCACAAACTGTTAGCTACATAAACCTTTCTCCATTAACTTTGGGTGTTGGGTATTTTGTCTCAGCAATGAGAAAAGTAAGACAGTGCCTAAGCAGAACCTTAAAATTTTAGTAAAGTTTTAGCAAAATAGATTTTCCCCCCAGATACTAGGGCTTGAACACAGAGCCTTCTTAGTGAGCTATATCCTCAGCCTTTGTTTATTTTGTATTTTGAGACAATGTCTTGCTAAATCGCTATTTGCCCAGGCTGGACTGGATCTTGGTTCTCCTGCTTCAGTCTACCAGATTTCTGGCATTACAAGCATGTACTGCCACAACTTACTGTATATTTTCTTTTGTACTTGCAGCCCCCCCCCCCAGCCCCTTAAGGGGCTTGGTAGTGAGTGCAGTAGAGGCAGGACTGGGGGACCCATCCCTTTACAGAATTGTCCTTCCCTCTGGTGACAGACTTGTTGCTGGACCAAGCTGGCCATGGATCCTCACCCAAGAGGTTCCTCTTGGTGCTCTGCAAGGGGAGCTGTGCTCAGCCAACCTTCCTGGATCACCAGAAAGCTCCACACATGCTCAGATGGCACTGACACTCCAGCTGGGGACCTGACCTGTAGGTCTCATTTTACACGCATAGACCTACTATAGCATGTATACAGAAGTCTGCTTTCAACTTCGTGAGCTTTTCCTGCCACCTGCTTTTTATCATTATTCCCCCTTTTATTTTATTTTGAGACGGGGTTTTGTGGAGTCACTAAATTGCCCCGGCTGGCTTTGAAATCAAAATCCTCCTGCCTCAGACTCCCAAAGTGCTTGGATTTCAGGAGCAGGGGTGAGGTGCCCCTACTTGCACCTCTACACCAAGCACTCAGTGGTGACTAGGTGCTTCTGTCCTTTCCACTACTGTGGATGCTTGGTGACTTCCTCAATGGCGACACAGATTTCTGCCCACTCGTGCATGGCAATGGCATGGCTGGGGCTCACCCAGACAGACCTAGAACCTCTCGGGGCATCCTTGCCCTCATCAAGTACTGAGGGGTGCAGGATGGGGGCCCCAGGATCTACCTGCAGTGCATACTTCCCAACTGGAGGCTGTTAGCAGAGGACAGCAGGGGGCTGCGGCGGGAGGAGCCCCACGGCCAGGACGCAATGAACTATTCCCAGGGGCTCTGCTCTACCCCCACCCAGCTCTTCTCCCCAGTGGCTGTTCAGGTCCTCAGGGGCTGCTGCCACCATCCCGAAGGCTGCTGGCCCTGACCTGGGGGCCCTGGGGGCCCTGGCTATTGGTCTCCTGCTGTTCTCTCTTCTCCTTTGTCCTTCCTTTCTACCCAGTCCTTCTGGGCAGGCTTCACCAGGACTTCCTCTCCTGCCCCGCATCCCCTCTGTCCAGACTCTCCTGCCTGCCCCAGGGCAACACTGGGTTCAGGACTCTGGAATTTTCTGCATCAGAAAGGATGCCCAGGAGAGGCCTTGGGATAGGGCGGCAATGAGGTGACCTGGCGAGGCTGATCGTCTAGGATGGGCCTGTGCTGAGGAGTCCTGGTACAGAGGTCCCCACCCACGGGGGACAGTCTTGGGGAGGGTGTGATTGGGGTCCCACCACAGGCACTGGTCACCCACATAGGGTTTTCCACAGCAGGAGCCAAGCCTGGCACTGGGCACAGGTGGAATCCAAGAAGAACAAGACAGGGTCTTGTTCAGCCCAGAGTCTGCATACACCAGCAACAAAAAGGGGTACACAGTTAGGACACAGGAAGCTGGGAACCAGGCAGGGTCTAAGCGCACAGCTCCCAAACTGCAGTTGTTTGGCAAGGGGGGGAAGTATACAGTGAGTGTTTAAATAAGAAGCACAGCTAACTCTTGGAGCACCCTATATACCCACCAACAGATGTATGGATAAGAAAATGTATTTACACACAATGGAGCACTACTCTGCCATAAAGAAGGATAAACGTAAGTCATTTGTAGGAAAATGGTTGCTGTTTGAGCTCATCGATTGGGAATTAGGTACTCAATCTACCACAACACAGAGAAGATGATTTTGAGTGAAATGAATCAGACACACAAGCTAAAATAGCACATGGCTTCTCCTACATCAGAAACCCAAAATATAAACAAAGAGCCCAACAAAAGCTAGATAATGGGGGTAGGGAGACAGGTCTTTTTCAGAGGGGAAGGGGGATGAGAAAAGGAATTGAGATGTATTGTGGTTGTGTTGTGAGATGTAGGGGGGCGGTGTACCAACTCCACACAAGGAAGGTGTTATGGTTGATACATTGTGTCAACTTGAGGAGTCTTGAAACTTAACTAAGTAACTCCGGTAGTTTATTGTGTCAAATTGAGAAGTTTAGAAGGTCAACTGTGTGACTCAGCAAGGGGCCAGGGTCCTTACTTTGTATTCATGGGGTGGGAGGGAGGGAAAGGAGGTTTGCTCCTCCCCCCCCCCCGACCCCGCCGCTCCTTTTTGCTCCTGCTGCTTTTGCTATTTTGTGCAACCTTGAAGTGTTGTCCTGTGGAGCTTTCTGCCCTGGAGCCAGCTGATTATAGACTGAAATCTCCACAAACTGTAAGCTAAATAAATCTTTAAACCTGTAACCTTCCTTAATTTTGAGTGTGGGGTACTTTGTCTCAGCAACAAGAGAAAAGAAACCAAGAATGAATATAAACATTATGTGTGCATATATATACAAATCCAGAAAAAGAGGCCAGGTATGGTGCTGCACACATCTAACCCCAGCATTTGAGAGGCTGAGGCAGGAGGATTGCTATGAGTTTGAGGCCAGCCTGGGCTACTTAGTAAATTCAAGGTCAGTCTGGAATATATAGCAAGATCTTGTTTAAAAAAAAATAGAAAAAGGGAAAGGAATCAGAGGATGGGTGGAGGAGGAAAAGAGGGAAGGGAAAAGGGATAAAAAAAGGAATTGAGATATATTAGGTACAGGTACCAATTCCTCACAGTAAATGTAAAGATTATGTACTACAGACTATACATATTAATAAAAAATGGGAAAAGGAAAAAAATTTAAAAAGAAATAAAATTGGAATTATATTTTTAAAATGTGTTACAGGAAAGGATACATTGCCATTGTTTACCCTGAAAATAATCCCCTTCACTTCCAATACTCTTTTCCACTCTTCTTGCCACCTTCTGAAGCACTTCTGGAAGTGCTCTTTCGTGGGTGTCTTTACGAGGTGGAACGAAGAACACAGTGAAGGCTGCTGCTGCTCGCCACCCAACGGGAAGGCAGGCTCACGAAAACGTCCTGCTGTGTTCTCATCCACTTCATTCGCCAGATGCAGCACTGTGTGACTTCGGGCTCTTCCGCAAAGTCGAAGGAACCATGAAAAAGCAGTTATGTTCAATCAATTCAGGACACCAAGAGAACCACAACAGCGTACCTAAAGACAGAAAAGAGGACTTCCAGAACTGCTCCCAAAAGTGTCAGGGAGGATGGGAGAAGTATGTTTGAGGTGGGGAGGGTAGGATTTTGAGGAGGACTCATGGCAATGTGTCAATGTGTAATAAATTTTTAAAAAATTTAAACAACCACCATATCTTTTCAGTTATACCTTGTTGAACACACACTTCTCCCTGAGAAATTAGGGATGACTCTGTACCTCCTAGGGGTGGGGGCAGGTTCTGCTCCCTCACGCCCCTCCCCACCACTGCACGGAACGTGAAGGGGCTGGACCGTGGGGTGCCCTGAATGTCCCCTGGATTTTGGGTAACCTCGGGGAAGCCACTTGGCCTTGCTTTGTTGGAATGTCCTCTGAAGGCAGCTGTGGGGTCCAAAGAGGCAGTGCGGGGCCGGCACAGAAGAAGGACAGGAGGGAGAGCGCTTTGGCCTGGAACTGCCTACTGAGGTGGTGTGGACTCCCCTTGGGGCTGGCTGCAGGGCAGGGGTCTTTGTCGCCCTCAAATTGGAAGGGTGAGTAGAGGAGCTCCTCCCAGGCTTTCTGGTCCCCGGGCCAGAGCTTCAGGGCTGCTGTGAGAAGGGCTAGGTGTGCTGCAGGTGTGCTGCGGAAAGGTGGGAAGGGGGAGGCATCTTCTAGCATCTGGCTCGCCCACTCAGGCCCTGCCCCCAACCCTGGCTCCAGCCCTGCTGGCTGGGCACTTGGCTGGACTGCTGCTGGGAGCCCCAGCTGCTCTGCTTGCTGGCTGTTCTGAGGGAGCCTTGTTTGTCAAGGTTCCAGGCCCGCCTGGCGCCAGCCTGGCTCACTCTGTCAGGCCCCCTCAGGGCTGTCTCCCTGAGCCACTGCCTGCAATAAGGGGCTAGTGTCCCTGTGAGGGCAGGTGCTGCCCAGCAGGACAGCAGCCAGGCCTGCCAGGGGTTCCTGAGAGCTCAGCACAGTGGCTGGGGCCTGGCCAGGTCAAGGACATGGCCAGCCACTCTCTGTTGGGTTGGAGCCACTGTCCCTAGAAAGAGGTCAGGGCTAGGGACACAGACCCGGGGACATTTGCCAAGATGCTGGCTGGCGGCTGGGGGCCACCCAGGAGGGAGGTAATGTCTCTGCTCTCCCTGCTACTGGCCAGGCCCTGCTGAAAGACCCAGCATGACCTGATACTCAGCAGTAAAGAGCCGGGGTCCACCTCATTTTCAAGGCAGGAAGAAGCGATGCCAGCCACTTCAGGACACATCAACAAAGGCCAGATATCTAAAATCAGGGAGATGAGAGTTATCTTTCTACTTGCAGCTCTGATCTGTGGGAATGAGATGCTCTACAGATTTTGGAAGGATGTCCCAGAACAGGGTCAAATAAAAGTTTCTGAGAGTGATGAAAGCTACAGACTTCAGCACAATATGGGGATAGATAGAAATCTGTGGGGGATTTTGTGTGTGCAGTATTTTCCCCTTGGTATCATAATCTCCTTGGGGCTCTCACTTCTCCTTTGTCCGGGACTCTGACTTCCTGTCATCATGCAGCTATGGTGGTAGCCATGAGTAGCAGATGGAAGGATGGACGGATGGATAGATGGATGGATGAGTGGAAGGGAGTGTGGATGGGTGGGTGGCTGGATGGATGGAAGGGTGGGTGGGTGGAAGGATGGATGAATGGGTGGATGGGAGGGTGGGTGGCTGGAAGGATGGCTGGATGGAAGAGGTGGGTGGAAGAGGATAAGGGGTGAGTTGTTGAGTGGGTGGTTAAATAGATAAATGTTGCCTCGGTAAGGCTGGGTGAATACAACTCCAACACCAGAGGGAGACAGTGGAAGCTAACATGACCCTGGCCAGCAGAGAACCTTGGCTTCTCAAAGATTTCTTGCTGAGGACACACAAAGTATCAAAGTTCAGGGAATAATATTGGTAATCTCCAATAATAACACTAGTAAACTTCTGTTCATCTAAAGAGATTCTTTGACCCAGGTATGGTGGCACACTCTTGTAATCCCAATATTCAAGGCTGAGGCAGGAGGATCACTGTGAGTTTGATGCCAGCTGGGATCATTGCATGATTCCAGCTGGGCTGCACAGTGAGTTCAAGGCCAGCCTGAACCACACAGTGCAATCCTATCTCAAACTAACCAGACATCATTTAACAAATGAAACTGGCAAGTAAAGCTATGGAGTGGGAGAAAATATTTCCATCACATACAACTAACCAAAGCTCATTATCAAGGGCACTTAAGGAACTTGCATAAATCAATATGAAAAGATAAAGAGCCCAGTGGGTGGTGTTAAAGGTTTGAGTAAGCATTATGCACACACGTATACACACACACACGTGACTGTATCCACATGACTCACAAGCACATGAGAAGGCAGATAGTGCATTTCATCATTAGAAGAAAGCAAATTAAAGCCCCACGGAGGTACCACTACGAACCCACTAGTAGAGCCAAGTCAAAAAGTACGTGGTGTATCTGGAACTTTCTTATATTGTGGTGGGGATATAAACAGGCACCGTCACTATGGCACATGGAGTAGCAGTTATCCAGTAAAGCTAAATTTATCCCTACGGATGGCCCAGAAATTCCAGTCCTAGGCATCCATCCAAGAGAAATGAGTATTATGTCCACACAAATACTTAGTGAATGTTCATCAGAATTCCAAACTGGAAACCACACAAATGCCTATGAACAGTAAAATTTGTTGTGGCACTTGATACAATACTGTTCAGCCACAGAGAGGAGCAAAGGTGTGCGTACTGTACACGTATGTGTGATGCCCACAGCGTGACACTGACAAGAGGAAAAATAGCCTGTGCGTGTAACTGTGATTCCAGCTGTGGGAAGTACAAGGGCAGGGACAGCAAGTCTATGGTGATAGAGGTCAGAATAGTGGTTCCTCTAGGGAAGGGACTATCTGGAAGGGGGACGAGGGGATCCTCTGGAGTCCTGGGAATGTCCCCCACCTTGATCTATGTGAAGAGCATCAGATTTAGCATGAATGACCTATACACTGGTATGCTTAGGTTAAACCTCAAGAAAAACTTTTAATTTTTTTTTTCGAGACAGGGTCTCATTGTTGTTCATGTTGGGCTTGAGCTCACTAGGTAGCCCAGGCTGGCCTTGAACTTGCAAGGATCCTCCTGCTTCAGTGTCCCAAGTGCTAGGATTATAGGTGTGAGTCACCACGCCCAGCTAGAAACACAGACACTTGGCCTTTATTCTGGAAGATTTTTGGTGAGTGCTATGGAAGCAGGGAGGAAACCAGAGCCTGAGGGAGGTCCTCTCGGCCCTTCAAAGATGTGTGGTCCTCAGGACTTGGCACCAGACACCTCAGAGGGGACTTGGAGAAAGGCTGAGGTGTTGTTGAGCCAGAGGCTGGGATGGATCACAAGGGAAGGAAGTCAGCAGAGTCCATGGGATGGGGTTGATCACAGCAAGGACACATCCCAGACTCTCCTGCCAGCGGTGCCCCGGGCTACACACTCACTTCTGAGGCAGGCAGGGGGCTGGCTGGGCGTGCGGGCCCTATTCAGTGGGCCTGGTCCTGACATCATCAGGCCTGCTGCTTCCCACCACTGCTCTTCTGGCTGCTGTCCAGGTTTCCAGTGGAGAAGGGCAGGCCAGAAACAACTCCCCTCTCCCACTCCCTCGGCCTCTTCTCTGTAAGGTGGGAGGTAGAGCTGCAAGTCAGGTGAGTGTCCTGTAGGCCTGGAAGTTCCTTGGGCTCCCAGAACCCCATGTGTCTAAGGGCTCCCCAACCCCTCCCCCTCCAGCAGCAAGCACATCTGGAAACCCTGAGGGCTTTGTCCTCTGACTTCATGGTGCTGAAGTCACAGGGCTGCTTCCCCATGAGTCAGGAAGTGTCACAAGATGCTGGCGCAGGAGACAGGCTGTGAGGCCATCTGGTCAGAAGTGGGCAGCCAGGATCTGGCCCTGCTCAGGCAGGACACTCACAGATGCAGCAGGACTGGGCTGAGGGGTTATCCGAGGTGCCAGGGAGCAACCTGTGAGCTACCGTCACCCCCTCCCTCTCCTGCCAGTCATTTAGCCCATGCTGTTCTCCGCACCCCCTGGGGTACCTCTCCATCCCTGTGTCCCTGCCCAGGGTCCTGGATGCAGCCCTGAGCCTAGAGACTACAGGAGGAGCTTCCCTCCTTTATCCAAGTGCAACTGACCTGCAGGGCATGCCCAGATCTTAAGGGTAGAATTTAAAGGGTTTTGGCAGATATCCATCCCATGAAGCCAACACCTTTGTCAAGGCATAGACATTGCCATCACTTAGGGAGCTTCCCCAAGCTGCTTGCCAATGGCCCAGGTCACATCCCAAACAACCTCTGTGCCGACTTCTACTTCCACCCCCACTGATGAGTGTCACAGGTCCTGAGTTTGACACACACACACATCTCAAGGTAACTATACAGTGCACACTCCTTTATGTCTGGCTTCTTTCACTCATCATAACATTTCCTACCCTGTCCATCTTCTGTGACTTTTGTTGTGTGCCTCTCCATGTTACAAATTTCGCTCTATTTGTTTATCCGTTCTACTGGTAGACAACCAGGCTGCTTCCAGTTTGGGGCTGGTGGGAACACTATAACTTCTATCGTTTGATTGATTAAGACAGGGTCTTGCTATACAGTCCAGGCTGGCCTTCAACTCATGGCAATCCTCCTGTTTCAGCCTCCCAAGTGTTAGGAATACAAGTGTGCACCGCCATGCCCAGCCCTGTGACTTCTTATAGACAAGAGTTGGTGTGAACAGAATAGATTTCTCTTGGGTAAATACCTATAAGTTGAATTTCTGGGATGTGTATTAGGTAGATGTTTATCTTTATAAGAAACTGTCAAACTTTTCCCAAATGGCTGCACCATTATAAGCTTCCACCACAGTATAGGAGGTGCTGATTGCTCTATGTTATGGTCTAAGTCTAAAATGTCACCCCCAAAGTCTTATGTGTTTAGAGATGGTGCTTCCAGGAGGTGATTGATTGATTGGTGCTTTACTTCTCAGAGAGTCAATCCCTTGGTGAGTTCATGGCTGAATGTTTTCTTAAGAGGTGGGGCTTGGTTGCAGAGGTGAGTCCCTGAGGTGTGACCCAGAAGGGCGTATTCTTGTCTCTGGTTTCTCCATTCTCACTCTGCTACCTGTCTGCTGTGAGTCGAACAGCTTTCTTCTGCTGGGCCCTCTACCATGCCATTTCCGCCTGAAAGCCATTCACTCTCCTGTAGACTAAGCCCTCTAAAACCATAAGCCAAGATAAACCTCTCCTCTTCTAAGTTTCAGATGCTGAGTATTTCTGTCCCAGTAATGGGAAAGTGACACTCTGCCTCTGTGCCTACATTCAGTTTGGTCATGATTGTTATTGTAGCTACCAGAGAATCATTTATTCTTTTTTGTTTCTTTCTCTTTTTCTCTTGTTTTTTTTTTCCTTCTCTCTTGTTTCTTTCTCTCTTTTTTTTTTTTGTGGTACAAGGCCTCAAGAATGCTAAATTTGATGCTTACCACTGAGTACACTGCCAACCTTTAAAAGTACGTTTTTAGAAACCACACCTAAACAACCCAAATGTCCAGCAACTGGCAAAGGGACAAGTGGCAAGTAAAAAGTGATGCATTCATACGGTGGAGTATGACTTAGCAATAGGAATGAAGAGCTGGCACACACTAGAGCGTAGATGAACCTTGAAAATATGATACCTGGTGAATGAGGCTGGTCATAAAAGACCACATGCTATGTGATCCCATTTAGGGGAAATGTCCAGAATTAGCAAGTCTGTAGAGACAGAGAACAGATTAGTGTTTGCCTAGGGCTCGGTAGACTCAAACTTGAGGTTGGAGGATAATATCTGATGGGTGTGGATTTCTTTTCAGGGCAAGGGAAATGTTCTAAAATTATGAATATGCTAAAAGCCACTGGACCAGACACTTTCAACAGGTGAGCTGTGTGGCTTGTGAATTGTGTCTGAATAGAGTTAGAAAAAAGACCAAACCCACCATGGCTAATTGGTAGTCACCCTCATCCCTCCAGCCAGCATCCCGGTATCAGATCCCAACATCATCTCCCACTGTCCACACACAGGGGTCACTCTGGTCTCTCCGGATGTGCTGCATGCCACCAAGGCCCTGAGCACTGGCACATCTGTTCCTTCTCCCTGGCACACAGCCCAGCCTCACCCCTGTGGTCCAGTTCACCTGACAACCTTCCCTTCTCCTTCTTCTGTTCACTCACCCACTCATGCAGACAATGTGCGATTATTAGATGCCAGTGACACACCAGGCTCTATTTTAGGCACTGGGGAAACAGCAGCCAACCAAAGAGGCAAAGTCTCTCCAGAAGCTGTGTGTCCTGGTGTGAGCAGATGGTAAGTGTGTGGCCCCAGGCTCCAGGCCCTGCTCCACAGCCTCCTCTATGCCCCCGCGGAACTTCTGATGCTCTTCTGGTTCAACTCTGATTCCTCTGGGTTTGCACGTGTCAGCGGTGGGTGGGGGACTCCATGGGGAAAGGAGGCCACCCAGGTCTCCTGGATGTCAGAGCAAGCGTGCTACTTAGCTCCATGTGCACCGCCCTGCACAGATTACAGGGTCCTTTTGCAGTTCTGGTCTCATCTGCTTGCTTGGCTCCCCTCTCAGCAAGAGGAAGTTGGGGACAAGAAATCAAGAGGCATGGTGTTGACTGGCCAGAGGAGGCAATGAGTCCCCGGGATGAGAATGCTGGATTGCATGGGGCCACAGAGCATGCATGGGGCCCTGTGGCATGGGGCCCTGTGCTGCTCCTTCTGGCCTGGCCATATCTAAATGCTAAGGATTGGGGTCCCCGTACCAGGAAGCTATTTCAGGCTCAGCTGGGATCCTGGCCATAAACTGGCCCTGTGGGTTGTGGTGCCACCTAGGTTCCTGTCAGTCAGGCTGAGGCAGAAGGTGGCAGGATTTTCAAGGAGTCACAGGAAATCTTCTGGGCCTCCTCCCCATACTCAGCCCACTCAGGTAAGTCACTGACACCTGAGCATGAAGTCACCCTCTAGCTTTGTCTGGCAACAGGTATGCAGGTGACGGGGAAGCCATGGGACAGGCACCAGCAGGGACACTTCCTTCAGGGTGTGAGGAATGCTGATGTGATGACACTTTCCTCTAAGGCTTGCCACATACCTGGCTCCTCCTCCTCAGTTCCCAGGGCAGCAGAGTTGGAGGTGGTCTTCAACTGACAGCTGCAGGATCTGGGGCCCTGGAACCTGCAGCTCAGGTCTTTCTGGCTCCTTTCTCTTTGATTGTTTGGGATCAGGCCCAGGGCTGGTGGCATCATGGCACCGTCCCAGTTTTCCTCCAAAGGGAAGACCCCATGATACTGGCTGTTCCAGGTACTTCTCCCTCCTCCTGGGGCGCCAGGATCTGGCGCCCCACACTGAACCTTAGCACAGGTGCCTCTTTCAACCTCTTGTCCTCTAGGACAAGGGGCTTGAAGATGTTCTACTCTGTTTTCATCTGCTCGATACCAGGGGGCAGAGGACACCCAGGTCAGAGGCCACAGAAAGAATTGCCACCTTTCTGGATCCTGAAGGAAACCTGAACAACCCCTGGAGACCTGCCCAGTTTCCCCTGCATGGTTACTTGTGTTTAACTGACTAGGTAACACTCTACCTGTCCCCGCTTCTCAGCCCACAGATACCCCCAAATCCTTTTCTCAAGGGGGTGCCTTTGAAACCTGTTCTGTCTCTGTACCTTGGCTGTGTTGCGAAGAAAGTTCCCTTTGGCAAAACTCATATTCCTGTGGCTGGTGCACTTGACAGCAGCAGAAGTATGCCCAGCAGCAGGAAGCGCCCCTCCTCAGCACCTAGCTCCAACCCCAACCCCATCCGCCTGCCTTTCTGTGTGTAGGGCTCTGCCACAGGCCTGGAAGGCCAGAGGTCACGGTCTCAGAGACCCTGCGGTTGGGCAAAGGAAGTAGGCATTTTGTCCATGGAGAGCCCCGGAATGCTTTCCTGGCAGACAGGAGGGGATGGCTTCCTGGGTTCTGGAGCCATCCTTGAGCTTGGGTGTCTGCTTGGACTGATCCTTCTGGGATGTATGGAAGGACCATGTGCTCTCTCCCCATCCCCTCAGATATCCACGTGACTGCCAGTGCTGTGCCATGAGCTTTGAGCAATACCATGCCTGGGTTCCACCCGCGGGCCTGGGAGCCGCTGGGATGCAGCTGCGCAGTTCTCCCTCCAGGTATCCAGCAGCCTCCACCAAGGGCAGCCTCACTCACAGGTGACTTCACTCACGCATCTAGTGGAAAGACCCAGCTGGGCTGGAGCAGCCAGGGCTCCCTGGATATCTCCTGCTCTCTACAGGGTCCAACTTTCTCCATGGGGTCTCACCGTGGCCTTTCCGCACGGTAGCTCATCAGAGCGGCGTGCGTGGGACATGGCGAACGGTGACTGGATCCATAGAAACATTCCTCTTTCTCCGTTTGATATAGCTTCCCTCCTTTTCCTGACTGCGACCTTGACTCGCTAAGCTTATGGAGCGCCGGCCCCTCCCAGCTCAGAACCGCACCGCAAAGCACCTCCTCCATTAACCTGACAGGGACAAAGCCAGGGAAGGGCACTCAGCATCCTGTCCACATCACTGCACTTAATCCCTGCACTGCTCCGACATGACAGGGCTTGGGGGAGACGCCTCAGTCTGAACACATACGGGCACACACCCGCACACCCGCACACACACACCCTCCTTCCCCTTTCTCACAATACTCTGACTTCCTGTACAGGCTTATCTTTCTCCTTCCACATCTTCTGCTTTATACATCTATGTATCCAGGTGTCTGAGCTCTGAAGTGTAAGCCAAAGGGCTGCAAATATTTTCTTCAAGGATCAGATAGCCAACACCTAGTGTTCTGTGGGCCAAGAGGCAGAACTGAAAGTAGGATATAGGGCTGGGTGTGGTGGTGACACCTGTAATCCCAGCACTCTGGATGCTGAGGCAGGAGCATTGTTGTGAATTCAAAACTAGCCTGGACGACAAAATGAGCTCAAGGTTAGCCTGAATTGCATAGCAAGACCCTGTCTCAAAAAAAAAAAAAAAAAGACAAAAAAAGTGAAAATAGGATATAAGCATTTATATAATCTGTTAAAATGTAGTCACAACTTTAAAACTATTATTGGAGCTGGTGGGACACACCGGTAAACCCAGCACTTGGGAGACTGAGGCAAGAGATGGCCCCAGTTTGAGGCCAGTGTGTGCTACATAGTGAGTTCAAGGTAGGCCTGAACTACATAGCAAAACCTTGTCTCATAAAAAAAAATAGATAAAATAATTTAAAAATAATTAGTGTATAGACCAGAAACATTGAAGTCTGGCTAGATTCAGGGCTTGGACTTATAGTTTGGTAATCCCTGGTGCTAACCAAAGAGAACATCAGACAATCTCCTCTGACCCCACCTCTCACCAGCAGAAACAGGTGTCTGTGGGGATGGGGAACAGTTTTGGCTATGACTTCAACTTGACCAATTAGATGCCCCCTTTGTCTAGCACCCTTGGGATCTTCTGAGCAGTAACATGGGTGCAGGAACCCAGCTACACCTGCCCAAGACCCTGGATTTTCATGGCTCTCTGCCCTGGGGTAGCTGCTATGGCCCCAAGACCTGAGACCCTTCCCACTTCGGCCCTGGAGTTCCCAACTCCTGTGGATCCCAAAGAACTCACCTGTCTTCCTGGGGTGGGTGACACCCCACTCTGGGAGAGGGGTGGCTGACAGCATCCCTGCCCAAGTCCATGCCTCTCTCCTGGCTTTTTTGTGGATCAGCTGTGCCTGTCATAGCAATAATCACACCTTGGGCTTAGGCCCAGTGAATACTAAGAGGCTACAGTTGTCCGATTGTCCCTTCAGAGGCTCAAATGGTGCCCAGCAGAGAGCCAGGTCAAATTTGCATGGAAGAAAGGGGCCCTGCTAGCTCATGTGGTTGGGGCAACATGGGTGTGGCTAGGAAATACTGGAACCAGGGTCTCTGAGATACCCAACTCTTTCTGGCATTCTTCTCTGCTATCGTGTGCATGATCCCCTCATGACTTCCTACTGAGGTTCCCTCTCCACATGGCCTGAGACAAGACAGCTGGTTACTACTAAGCTCACACTGCCACAGGTTCATGGCCACAGAGAGAAGGGTTTTCCCAACCCAGCACTGGAGAGGAAAATCCCAGGGAAAGATTCTGATTGGTTCAGCTGGATAAGATGAATGAAGTCAGGTGCTACCTGGAACATCAGGCTTCAGAACCAACCCAGAGAGAAAGCCTGGGGAGCTGCCAAGGGCAGAGCCTGCGGGTCTCTGTCAGTCCCTGCTGCACCCTGACAGAAACAGTCTCTCTTGCTTGGTGGGGAAGACATGAGGTCCTGTGTGATAGGCAGTAGTCACAGGAAGAGAGGCCTCCCAAGACTACTGAAGCGGGACCCTATCTTTGTCTGACACAGATTCCCATTGTAACAGACATCCTTTTAGTTAAAAGCCAGAAATAGCCTTTTGTTCTAAGAGCAGGGGTCAGAAGACTTAACTTTTGATATCAGAAAATTCATTTTAAGGAAAAGGGAAATTATGTAGTCTGGAGGAGAGAGAAAAAGTTAAAGACAAAGATGAAGCCTCTCACAGGCCCCTCAAGAGCAGAGGAGGAATCCAGAAAGGAAGTCAGGCTTCAAACCCAATGTCCCGTCATCCTGGGACCACAGGGAAAATTCTTGGCAGAGAAGGTAATGTGATTGCTCACTGGCTAGCTGGTCCCCTAGCATATATGTCTGTCCTGGTCCCGTGGGCTGAGGTCAAGTCAAGGGGGTTTGCTCCTGGTGACAAGCATGGCTGCCCTTTAGCAGAGGCAGATAGGGGTGCTTGGGTGCTCACCACAGCCCAGCCTGGCATCCCACGAGGAGGGGCAGCCATGGGTGTGCTCATAGCAATGAGAAATGGGGGAGTGTGTGTCCGGAGAGAGGGAGGTGCTCAGGAATGGGACAGGCAGGAGATGGGATCAGCCTTGGCTCTGGGCAGAGCCAGTCTCCAGAGCAGAAATGGTGGTTAAGCTCGGTCCTCTGTAGTCTCACAGGGCTGAGTATGTATCTCAGTTCTGTCACCTGTGCCATCTCAGGGTCCTGAGTCAGATATCAGGGGCTGGGGGCAAGCAAGGAAGACACAGTCTGCATCTGGGCATCATCTGGTCCACATGGCATCTGTGCATATTTTTATTTGTTTGTAATTTTTACAAATCTGAATTTCTTTTTCTTTCTTTCTTTCTTCTTTCTTTCTTTCTTCTTTCTTTCTTTCTTTCTTTCTTCCTTCCTTCCTTCCTTCCTTCCTTCCTTCCTTTCTTTCTTTCTTGATTTCTCTTCCTTCCTTCCTTTCTTCCTTCCTTCTTTCCTTCCTTCCTTCCTCCCAACACTCACAAGTTAAAGGAGCAAAGGTTTATTTTCGCTCACAGTTTATAGGGGCTTCATGCCATAGTTGTCTGGCTCCAAGGCAGGGCAGCATGGCAGAGGAGGGGGAGTACATGGCAGAGCAGGCAAGACACAGCAAGACTTTCTTCTTCTTTCCCTTTTTACTCCATCCTGGCTGCAAGCCTATTGGCTGGTACCGCTCACAGTTTGGGTAGGTATAGCCTCTTGAGTAAATCCATCACCCACTCCCAGAATAATATTATACCAATCAGTGGCTAATCCAGTATCATAACTGTGATCTAGTACCATACCCACATGATCCGGTCACTCCCAAAAGCCTCACCTATGGTCACATGAGGTTTTTGGGGGCGTCTAGGTATAAAGTATAACATCACCCCTTGATTTCAAGCCCAGTCAGACCTGTTTTGAACTTCTGACCTTAAAAAATATAAGATAATAAATTGGTCTTGTTTTTTGTTTTATTTTTATTTTTTGAGACAGGGTCTTGCTAGGTAGCATAGTTCAGGCTGGCCTTGAAATCACTATACTATCTCCTCAGCCTCCCAAGTGCTGACCTTATAGTCACGTGCTATATAGGCCCTGTAGTTTAACCACAGATTTTGTAGTAATTGTTTACAACAGTGCTAGAAAACCAGCACATCTTGTCTTTTACCAAAATGAACAGTCAACAAAGAAGGTGATGTCTTGTGGGAAACGGAGAAAGCCTACACCTCAAGGAACAGGAAGAGCACTCCTATTCCTGGGTACTTAATTTGCACATTGTATGTGACACCCGGCTTATTCACCAACTGCCTTTCTGCATCTGGTACTCGAGGCATTTGGGTTTTAACTTCCTTTTTCAGTAAATCATTATCAGCTTTCTGTATCCATGAGTCCTGTACCTATGGATCCAACCAAGTGTGGACTGAAAACATTTGAAAAAGTGTGTCAGTTGTAAAGATGTGGAGACTATTATCATCATTCCCTAAACAGTACAACACCTACTTGCATCTTATTTACATTGTATTTGGTATTATAATTAGTCTAGAGATGACTTAATGTTGCATGAGAGGATGTGTGTAGGTTATATTCAAATATACCATCCTGTCTGAAGGACTTGAATATCCCTCACATAGAGTTCTATGCATATCTGTGATGGGAGTCCTGGCAAAAATCCCCTGTGGATGACCAGTGGTGGTTGTGTTTCACATTCCTGTTCCTTACCTCTCTCTTCTGTAAAGCCTTAGAGCTTTGTTTTAATAAAGAAAAATTAAGCAAGTACAGCAATTAATATAACACCTCACATGTTCATGATGCGGCATTAGGATTAGCAATATGGGTGGATTCATCAGAACAGGCTAGGCTTTGCTGCAGTAACAAGCTGACTCTCATTTCCTTGATTTACTACGAACAAGACTCCTTTTTATTCAAGCTACACTCCCAGTATAGACCACAGGAAGGCTCAGGGCCACAGGTCACTCAGGGACCCAGGCTGATAGAGGTTCCACTGGTCTCTAATCATCCTCTTTGCCACTATGGCAGGGGAAAGGCATGTGGGAGGGCCTCACAGTGGCAGTGAAGGCTTTGGCCTAGAAGTGACACACTTTATTTTGGCTCACAACCCATTTTTCAGAACAACTCACATGGGCCTACCTGGGAAACATGGGGAGGCATAATATTTCCAAGTTCATGGAAGGTGAGGAGATCCAGATATGAAGGAGTGGCAGAAGTCTCTTGTCTTCGTCTGTTTTGTGTTCTTTAACAAATTATTGGAGACTAGGTGCTTTATAAAGAAAGAAAATATTATTTAGCTCACTTATTTTGGAGACTAAAGGTCCATGATCAGGCTGCCCTATCTGGTTGGCCTCAGTGAGGTTCTGACTGCATCATAAGGAGAGGGAGAGAAGGAGGAAGGAAGGAGAGAGAGGAAACATGGCAAGAGAAGCAGAGGGTTTGTGCTCACTCTGATAACTCACACTCAGGAGCTATTTCACTGTATTTATCCCTTCCAGCATTTATCCCTTCTCCAAGGCTGTCATGACACAGCCACCTCCCACTAAGCCCCACCTCTTAAAGGTGCCGCCACTCTTTGACATTGTTCCACTGGGGACCAAGATTCCAGCTCATGGTCCTTTGGAACAAAAACCATATCAGAACCATAGCATCTTGTTATGACTTGTACCTAGATGTGCCCTCAAAGCCTCATGTGCCCTAGGTGGGGCTTTTGGGAGGTGACTGGATCATGGGGACGTGATACTCATCTGTGGATTAGTCCACAGATGACTTTCTAGGCAAATGTGATTTTGAGAAGTGGAACCTGGTTGGAGCAGGTGACTCACTGTGGGTGTGGCCTGGAAGGGTCTATCTCCTCCTCTCTTGATCCCTCTCTGTTTCCTGCCACTACGCCATGAGCTGCACCTCCTCTGTTGTTCTCTCTGCCATGCCCCCTTGGAGCCAGCCAACTATGAACTGAAATCTCTACAAACTGAGACAGAATAAACCTTTTCTCCTTTAATTTGTGAGTGTTGGGTATTTTGTCCCAGCAAAGAGAAAATAACTCATCTGTACTACAATGGATCCAAAGAAATGAGCACAGGGCTATGAGACAAGTTAAGAAGCTGTGAAGCTGTGCCAATGAGAACTGTAGGTGGACCTAGGTTATAGTAATCACTTCAGAGATGGAGTGAAGATAGCAGGTGAAAGAGATATTAGGGAATCATCAAAACCTTTTGGTTGAAGTTATAGTAGAGGCTGACATGCACAGGAAGAGACTATGAACTGAGAAAAGGATCTAAGACTAACATTGAGAGACTGCAAAAAAGAAGCCGCTGGTCTTGAGTGGAGCAGTCTAGTGGCAGGGCCTGCCATGGGGATCTTGGGAAATTGATTTATTGAGAGATGGCCATTCAGAAACAAAGGGAATGACCAGAGCTAGGAAAGGAGGGGGAAGAGGAGAATAATATTAGGGTCTCAGGGTGACCTTCCCCTTGGCCAGATCACAGAACAAGGTCTTGAAAACATGGATTAGACCACAGTGTAGCCTTCCCAAGGCAAGAGAGCTGGCCTTTTATACTCTGGACTAGCCAGCAATTGTTCACGGGCCACTTGTGGGGTCCAATTCCAAAGAGAGCTCGTGTCACCTCATGGCTCGAGAGCAGGGGGCACTATGAGCTCTCAAGAGCTCATATTGACAGCAGCTGGAGACAGATGTGGTAGCCCAGTGAGAAGAACTGTGGCAGACACCCCAATGTTGTTGCTCCTTTTGCTTGTCACATTAAGTAGATTCACCTGCCTGTCCAAGGTCATTGACTTGGTACCTCAAGGCTAGCAAAGTATCCTTTCTCTTCACAGATGTCACATTCAAGTTGTGTCTCTAGGAGGCCATTCTACCCTCTTGAGGTTGTCAGCCATTGGGTGGTGCAATACATGGTAGGATAAGTGGATCTGATGGTCAAGTACCTACTGCCACTGTGCCCTTGCTGTGATTTATCTCTTGGTCCATACCAGTGTTATGTGACAGATCAAGTAATGAATTCCTCACTCTGAGAACCTCAGGTCAAGGCTCTGCTGGAAGTACAAGGTCAGTCTGTCCCACATCCAGAATATTATGTGCATTCTGGCTAGGGGGACTCTGCCTTCTCATGACAAAGAAGATCTATGCAATAAACATGCTGCCAAATAGCTAGTTGGTCTCCTTCTGGGATGTCATTGTATCAGATGCTCCGTTTTGGTATCTGTTGGTGACAGTTTGCCGTTCCGTAATAACAGTAGCTAGATCAGCTGTGATGAGAAGGGGCCCTGGATTTTGGGGTCATATTTAGGTTTGTCACTGTCACTGTGATATTCTGCTCTTGAGCTCATATTGTGCAAGCCCTCACTGGAGGCAAAGGCAAGGTCATAGGCTGGCTGATGTCTACGGCCAATGACTCTGGCCTCCTTCCTAACCAATGGCTCTCCTGCCCTGAGGGTGGATAGTCTCCTGCCCTGTGGTGGGTGTTAACATGAACTGTGGGATCTTCCCATGTTCTGCCTGCTCCCGTAGGGCCACATGCCTCCTTCCCGGTCTTCCTTGTCCCTCACAGTGCAGACTTGCTCTCTGTAGGCCTCTGGCCACTCACTAAGCCATTCGTTACCACCCACAAGTTCATCTTTATCCCAGGAATGCTCTTGCCATATGAATGACCAGGTATACTGCACAAAGCTTGACCTGCTGCAGGGACTTCTCCACAGAGGGCTGGGGTGCAGGTGCAGCCCACTTTGGGCTGGCACCCATTTACCAAGTCTACCCATCTGTGAAGCAAACTCAGGAATTTCCCATATATGTCATCAGGTCATTGTAAACACCCCACATGGCCATAGATGTGTGCCAAAGGAAGAGGTGTTGTGACAGTCCCCATCCCAAGACTAGGTGCCTCCTTCTCCCCACTACTAGGGGCGTGATTTGGTAGAGCAGAGCCTTGACAAGAAACTCAGCTTCTTGTGACACTCTGGTGTTTTGGCAATAAAGCCCTCCTCCTAACCTTCACTCTGCCTGAGCCTGATGCTTCCTGCCAAGTGATTTCCTTTCATTCTCAGACTTCATTTTAAAGTGTCAGTTAAGGAGTGTGCAACTGACACTTAGCAATATCTAACCAGTTCCATAGTCTTCTGTCTTGGTTATTTTTCTCTCGTTGCTGAGACAAAATACCCAACACTCAAAAGGAAGGAAGGAAAGGTTTATTTAGCTTACAGTTTGTGGAGGTTTCAGTCCATAGTTGGCTGGTTCTGAGGCAGAGTGGCACATGGCAGAGGTCAAACGTTCATAGCAGGGAACAACCAGCAAATGTGTGGAATTGCCGGCAAGCAGTCTTTTTTCTGCCGGCAAGCAGTCTTTTTTTCTCTCCTCTACCTTGTAAACAGCCTGTCCCCACCCAGGGGGCGTGTACTTCTCACACAGTCTCCATGCCCTCCTCTTCCACAGGCTCAGGATGTATACAAAGTAAGCACCCTGGCTTCCTGCTGAATCACATAGTTAACCTTTTAAACTTCCCAAATTAACACAATAAACAACATCCCAGAAGGGTAAGGGCATGTCCTTTTCACCCCAAGATCTACAACTGCTGAGTTACTCAGCTAAACCTGCAGACTCCCCAAGTTGACACAATGTATCAACCATAACATCTTCATACCTGGTCATCTTCCCCCTTTGAAATGCCAAAGACAACCCAGCCTAGTTCCCTGCTGTTAGTGCACTGCCGCTCCATGCCTGGGACTGGCAATCGCCGCCTGTTGGATCTCCATCACCAGTGGGGCAGGAGCCCAGCCCGGCGTCCTTTCCTGGGGGTCCATTCCCTCAGCCCCAACCCATTCCCAACACCTCTGTGACTGGTCTCCCTCCCTAGGATCAGAGACTCAGACAGTCGCAGTTGTAATTTAGGATCTGTAAGATGGAGTGCATCTCTTTGATGATTAAGAGAGATACAGGTGGAAATTAAGATTGCATTACTTACATGCCCTGCGGGGGTCATGCCTGGAGGCCACTCCCAACCTCTACGGACGACAGGGACAGCGTGAGGAGCCTGTGGAAAGGACTGGTGGATGACACTTTTGTTGGGCCCATGGCATTATCCAAACAGGTTTCCATGGAGCGTTCCTGTTGGCATGCTAAAACACGCAGACATGGCTCCAGAAGGTCCCATGGTGACTAACAGGTGGTCACTGTGACAGATGTGCACAATCCACCTGGGCTGTGGGATCACCAGGTCAGGCAAGAGTCTGTACCTAGCTGACCCTTGGGGTGGTACCAAGGAGGTGGCTCTGTGCAGTAGAGATTGGGATTGGCCACTGAGGAACAAGGGGGAGGTGCAGAATGAGAAACTCAGGGATAATGTTTTGGCTTAGGCCTGGATGTCTGCTCAAAGCCTTGTGGGCTGTGGAAGTGATGGGATTATGGGGTGCTAGAAATGGTTTGCTCTTAGGAGGTGGTGTCTGTTAGAGGTGGGCCCCTGGGGGTGTGGCCTGCTAGGCTTTCTCTCCTTCCCTGCATCCTCCCTTTGCGCTCTTCTTTCTGGTCGCCATGACTTGAGCAGCTTTTTCTCTGCCATCCCCCTCTGCCATGCTGTTCTGCTTTGGAGCCCGCTGACCGCGGACTGTAAATGTGATCCACAATTAGCTTCTCCTCTCAATTTGTTGGTGTCAGGTATTGACTCCCAAAGACCAGAAAGTGCCTAAGACAGGTGATGAGTGACAAGAAAGTGACTAAGGTGATGAGCTGCTTTTGGGGTGAGATAGTCAAACTTAATTCAACATAGATGCTGCAGTGTGGAGTGGTGATTGTTTACTACACAGGCATGCAGACGGCCATGATGCATTGGTGGGGGCACTTGTGAAATCTGGGAGGGGGGCAGAGGGAGGGTAGGGAAGAGGGCAGCTGGGCTAGTATAGGGTCAAGGGAAGTGTCACCAGTAGTACTCGAGGGAGGAGTGGGGCCACCATCCTGTCATTCTTTTCAGCAGGCAGCAGTGGACAGCTTTCTCAGGCTGAGCACTGTGTGCATAACATGGAGGTCAGTCACCTCCCAGGTGAGACAACCCTGTCTGCTGTTGACAACCCACCCCACGGCAGCAGAGGGAAAGGATCTCCTTGGGACTTCTCAGGGCTTCACAAATACCTGATCCCTGAAACCCATGAAGACAGAAGGTGCCCCAGGAGAATCCAAGGATGGGAAGAGAGGTGGTGTTGTGGAATCCCAGGAAGTTTCCAGGAAGCAACCATCATGTGAGACCATGAGGTCCATGCTCCAAAAGCAGCATGAATGCTAGCAACCCAAAGGCCACTGGTGAGCTGAAGGGTGGGGAGCATGGCATGAGCTGCGGACACAGTGGAGGATGGTAGGGAGCGACCAGGACTTGTTCGTTAGCCACCAGAGGATACTGTGTGCAGAACAGAGGTCATAGTCAGCTGGGGTGGGGAGAGTCAGGGGTGGATCTGGCAAGGCCAGGGCCAAGGCCCCCAACCCGGGGAGGAGGACTACACATGAGAGGGGTTGCTGCTAAAGTCTCTCATGGGTGACAAGGAGGTGACCAGTGAGGGGCCTGGTGGGGTGAGATGAGAGAGGAACTGTGCAAGATATGGTGGGGTGTGCAGGCAGGCACCTGGCCAGTGGGCCTTGGGTGGGCCAAGGAAGTCCTGCTGAGAGCAAGGTGGGTGTGGATGGATGGGAGGCTGGCCCTGAGCCTGAGGAAATGGGCAACAGGGAGGGGAGGCCACTAAGTTTTTGGGGGTTCTGAGGACTTGGTGAGGCCGGAGACTCTGTGTGTTTTGGTGCCCACCTGTGGGGCCGAATGACTTCCCCAGTAGTACCCTGCAGCCTAGAGGCTTTGTGAGGTGGGCTGGGTGGAATAACTCTTGTATGCAACCCTGCGTGTGGGGAGGCTGAGCTCCAACCTTTGCAGGCCAGGCCTTCCTCTGGGCTTCTCGGTGGACATTTGTCAACCAGAAACAGGCCTGCAGTAGGAGGAACCCTCTCAGAGTTAGCGGAGCCATCCTGGCTGGTCTCTGTAGAACCCTGGGGTCACCACCAGCCTGGATTGGGCTGTGTCTATCTCTGGGTTCAGGATGCCAAGTTCACACACCAGGAAGGTTTGTTTTGATCCACAGTTGAGGAGTACACTGTCCTCCCTCTCTGGCTTTCCCTCATCTACTTCCTGCCTTTAAGGCAATGGCATTCAAACTGTTTTTAACCACAACCCACAAGTAAAAATTCATATCGTGACTCAGTGTCTGCTCCCTGATCCCCCATAAATGCCCCATACAACCCTTGTTCTTTCTCTGTAGAGCACACCCCTGATATTTTCTACTGCATTTTCATCTATTTCACTAAAAACTGCACCTCCACACACACTGGTTTCACAGCTTCTTGTAATCACTGCTTTAAGGCACTATGCTAAGGCAGCGGTGAGCCTCACTTACCTGTCTGGGGAATCCACCTGCCCCCATGCTAACCACCCCTTCTCTGTGTGGCTGCTTTAAGGATGTTGCTGCTGGGTGACGCTGGCAGAGGGCAGTGCCTGTGGCTCAACAGTGAGCAGAATTCCATTTGTAACATAAATCCTTCTCTCACCTTCCATCTCTATCCCCAGAGAGATGCTGGCCACCTGTGAATAGGAGACTTCCTGGCACCCAGTCCCTACAGGTCATTCCATTGTCTCAACCCAAGAGCCCTCTAAAGTCCTGGGAAGCGGGAGGTAGAGCAAGGACAGGTAAACAAGAAGCTGTGGGATCACTGTCACAACATCAAGAGACCAGGAAAGGTCACCTTGTGGCCCCAAGACCCCCAGGCATACACAAACCCCAAAATATATGACCTTGTGCAACCTCATTTGCATCGCAGTTTTGACCCCATTCCCATGGGCTTTGGACACCATGACAGTTCCTCTAAAAACTTTGTATGGTCAACCCTCCCTCCTTGCAGAAGGGTGGGCCAAGCGTCAGGTACCCTGTTGGACCATGAGTCCTGTCAGTTCCCAACTGTGGATTCTCCTGTAATCCCAGGACCCTAAGAAACCCAGCACTGCCTGTAGGGGAGTCCTGAGCTCTTCTCACTGGCCCATTTCCACCCTTGTGCAATTGACCTTCACTAATGGAGACCACTATGAAGTGGGTCTGAGAGGATTTAATATTAGCCAATTGACTTTCCACATTTACATGTGAGTTTGCTTGAGGTCTACGCCCTTGTCTGGAGATGGGCCTCTATGAGTCACTGGTCCCCACTGAGGCCTGTATTGGTCTGTGAAGTTGGAAGCCTCAAAGGACAAGATAAAGCTACAACTGGGGATGTTTGGCTCCAACCCCAGTGAAGTACAATACTGTAGCTGTGGACATCTCACTCCTGCAGTGAAGGCCTTCCTGGAGATAACATAGTTCTCCTAAATTAACATAATGTATTACTTGGAGAAGTCCTTAGACGGATTCCCAAGTCCTGCCCAGACTCCTGCATTTTCTTCAGTATCCCCCTCCTTTGTTTGAAAACCAGGCCACCCAGAGAAGTTCTTTGTCCAAAACTGCAGAATCTCCAATTGTGTGAAAGGGCTTGGAACCTCCCAGGGCCCTGAGATCACTTCATTTTTCTCATTTATTTAAGCCTTCACCACACACTCATTTGGGAGATTACGGCCTGATCAGCCTATAATTACCAGGGGATATTATTAACATGGTATTTCACCTCTTGGTTTTACTAAATCTTACTCTAGGTACTCCTTTTGGGTATCTTGTTCAACTCAGCACTCAGGATACTGAGAACCTGGAAACAACTCTCCCCACTCCTACTGGACAGCAACGCAGGTGGGTGTGTACAGTGGGGTGTCCGCCCAGCCCCTGCCAAGGTAGTCATGTTGGTCTCCTTCCCACTGCCCAGTGGTCAGACCAAGTGGTGAGATGCTGCCGATCAGGAGTCACTTCCCCAAAACTTCAATTGGAAACCCAGAAGTGGTCTGCTGGGTGCTCAGGCTGTCAGGCTGGAGAGACCTGTGGCCTGGGTAGGAGACCCCATGTGGAGTCATCTCCAGCTGGAGAGGGAGGGGGAGCTGCAGAGAGCGCGGCTGTGAGCTCTCTGCTTGCTAGGGTGTCTGGCTGGGCCTGTGTTTTCCTTCCTGGATGCGTCAGACAGCACCCAGTGCAGCTCCACAGCCTTGGGTCTCTATTCCTTAATCCTCAGGGGACTGTAAGACAGGCCACCCTCAGCTACCCTCAGCGACCCATGGCCCAAGTACCACAGAAGGATCTGGACCTGCATAGGCTCCATGTCCAGCCCACTCCCTTTGTCCCACTGGAGACAAGGCCCCTGCAGGAGGCAAGAACATGGGGCTCTGGGCAGTCATCTATCCCAGGACCCAGGGCCTCTTGCAGGGGCATCTTCCAAATCAACCCCTAAATGACTCCCTTACCCTGTGTGTGCACCACGATGGGACAGGGTTAAAAACCAAAGCAGGAAACACCCAGACCACTCCTTCACAGCCACAAAATTGCTAATTCACCAAAACCTTCATTTTTGTCCATTTATTTAGAAAAAAAATTAACATGGGCAAATGAGATACCTCAGTGTTACAACAGAGTATAGAAATGTCTAGCAATAGTCAAATAATTTGATCTTTAAATACAAAATAACCACATGAACACCTAATATACAGGTTTCATCTGAATACATATTTATTAGATAAATATTAGAGGTTGTCACATCATCTAACTACATACAGCTTTGCAAGACTAGAAATCACAATTAGTTTTCTGAGCAGTTGAACATCTGAAATGATTTTTGCAGTGTACATATGATGTACAGAGACAATGGCGTTCTGCGGGAGTCGTCACTTCAGGCTGCACTGGTGTGGGTGTGGATGTGGGTATGTGTGAATCACCTTCGATCATGATATAAAAGAATTATACAAAGTATGAATTTGGTTACAATTGTCTTCTGAAATCCCCATGTCTTTTCATTATTTCCATAGCACCCTAAAAATACACAGGTGGCAGGACTAAGTACACTGAAGCTAGATAGTACATGTAGTAAAATAAAAATAGAACAGAACAGAACTGCCTTTCCACACAGGTCAGAGTATATTACATGAGTGAGACGGAGGTGGAGAATTCACAAACGCTAACAAACAGGATCTAGTTTTTCCACGTTAAGATGGGAGTTCCAAGCCATTTTTGTTGCTTTGTTTTGTAAAATAAAAACAATACACATTCCAAGAGAAATGAATGCATCTGTTGACAGGTCTATTTCTCATTTACATATGTACACACGTCCCTTGAGTTGCTGCTGTTCACCTGCCCTGTCTGGACGGGTCAGGCCCGAGGCCCATCGGGAGCAGACCTGTAGCTCTCTGGGGGTTAGGGCTTCCATCAGAGAGAAAGTATTAGAAGTTCCTTAAAAAATAAAATGGCTACAGGGAACATGATAAAGCTTCAAACCAAGGAGATGGGGGTGATTGCCTGTTCTGGGCCCTTCCTGCCTGCCCGCTGGCTCCCAGTCCATCTTGTGAAGTGGCTGCAGAATCGTGCCATGGCTGGGTGGATGCTTGTCATGGGAAGGTGGCTTGCTGAGGCCTCGTTTTTGCTGAGGTCACTTATGGCTGCAAGTTGTCGTTTGAAAACAACAGGGAAGGATCTTTCTAGAGCTCGGGTCTGCTTCTGCCCACGCTGCTGCTTTAACCTGCACCTGTTACTGCCCAGGGATCATTCAGTCCCCGAGGTCGCTGCCTGTCCCTTACACCCTGGCTGAGCACCTGTCACTCTGGTTCCCAGAGCAAGGGCTGCAGGCACCACAGAGCAGAGCCAGCTAGAAGGAAAGCTCTGTAACGAGCTTGCTGGTGGAGGACTGCTGGGGAGGGAACCCAGGCAACCAGGCTCAGGTGCCAGCCTGGAGATGGCAGCAAGGTGCCTGGAGCCTGGAGTGCTGGGAGTGGCTGGAACCTCTGCACTAGAAAGCTGAGGATAGGCCTGGGAGAAGGATCTGGGTACACTGTGACAGGACCCAGCAGGGACCCCAGGTCTTTCTGGGCAAAGTCTCACGGCAGGAAGCAGGAGCTGCTAAAGAAGGCATCTGTCAGTTTGTCTATAGCTGAACATTCCAGATGGTCGGAAATAGAGCGTGGCCACCTGCCAGGCCACAGACACTGGGCAGGGACAACCACAAACTACCTGGGGGTGTACCCACCAGCTGACCTAGAGATGGTTCTCAACAGTGGGCCTCCTGGTCTTCCAACTTCCAACAAAGCCACTCGTTCTGTTCGTCCCTCATCTGTACAAATAGCCCTGGTTGCTTTTTTGTTTTTGTTTTTTAAAAAAAGGACTCGGTTTTTGTTGTTGAGTCAAGGTATTTTAAAAACACCAGCAAAGGCTATAACCAGGTCATGAAAATGTTGAATATTATCAAAGACAATACTAAAATATTCACAAAGATATTTACAAAAGCGATTCTTAAAATAAGTGATCTGCATACTGAACAACACACTGTTTGAAAAAACCTCAACGACGACGACAACAGGGACAAAGGAAGAGAAGGGGCGGGGGCGATGGCAGCTTTCCCTCCAGAAACCTTGTGCCACTTGGTACAGTGACTGCATGGCAACAGCTGAGGCCACCTTTCTGATCTGATCCACAGAATTGTCAGGG
Organism: Dinomys branickii; assembly: GCA_004027595.1. Taxonomy (NCBI): domain Eukaryota; kingdom Metazoa; phylum Chordata; class Mammalia; order Rodentia; family Dinomyidae; genus Dinomys; species Dinomys branickii. The sequence continues at coordinate 112,013 of PVLD010002051.1, forward strand.
ACCACCCACCATGGAGGGAGACGGGAGAGTGACAGTGACCAGCGACAGACAGTGGACAGTAGGGCAGAACAGAGCCCTGGGTGGCAGCAGCAGGTAAGGGCGCAAAGAATTTACAGACGGGACCCAAGTGACTGGACAACCTGGCATCGCCACAGGCCGTACGGCGCAGGGGACACAGACCAGTACCCTGGGGACCACGAAGCGGGTGGGGTTAAGCGGTGCAGGAAGATCAGAGCCGCTCTTGTGGAGCAAGCTCAGGGGGGGAGGCTGGTGCCACAGGGACATTCTAGCATATGCAGCAGTGAGAACAAACGGGCCGACAGGGAGGCCAGAGAGATGCGGGGTGCTGAGCTCCTCCTGCCCCCAAGGCCTCATGTCCTGCGCTGGCCCTGCCTCTGCTGCATCACAGCCACCCGGCAGATAGAGGTCACAGAGGGGAGCAATGTCCCACTGAACAGTCTTGTAGAGGTGGGTGGGTGGTGGGAAACAACACACGGAGGGAAACCGTTTGCTCGCCATCCAAGTGCGATGCTCCTGTTCTCCAGAGCTGTCAACCGCAGCTTGAGGCGAAGTTGTGAGTGGCTGGCTCTTATGTGACACTGGCTGGTGACGTCCCCCAAGGTCCCCAGCCCAGGGCACAATCATTCTGGCTGGACGCACACGCATGTGCCCTCTGTGCCCTGAGGCTGGGCCCTGGTTTGGGTCCCCCAAGGTGGATCCCCTTGATGCATTGTCCTGGCTCCAGAGACCCTGTCCCTTTTCCCACCAGTCCCCACGCAGGAGCGGCAGCCCCTCCCTCAGACACAGAACCTTGTCCTCTCTGCCTTCCGAGGGAGCATTCACAGGGCATCTCTTGGCTTTGAGGTGGGAGGCCAGAACCTCAGCCCGTGGCCCGAGACTTATGCCTTCCCAGGGGTTTGTGCTTTTCTGAGGTGGGCAGCCAGTATCACCGCAGCCAACTGTCACTGCTTCTCCAAGGTTGGGGTCCCAGGGGTCTCAGGGAGCCCTCTCTCAGGCTCCAGTCACTGGAAAGGGGCTCCAAGCAAGGAAGCAGGGAGCGGGGCTACAGTTTAGAAAATGGAAGAACCTTGGGGCACCAAAAGGTCGAGTGGCTCTTGCCGGGCTGTGCCCCCTCAGCAAGTCGTCTTCAGGGCCTGCTCTGGCCATAGCCTTGGCCTAGGGTGTTCAAGGGGGCACTGGCTGTGGCCCCACGCAGCCTTCCCCAGCCATCCCCAGCCTGTGGTCCCAGCATGGGGTGGCCTGAGGCACAGGCTCCCGGGGGACAAGTGTGAGGGGAAGACAGGGCAGGAGGCAGAGTAGGGGGGAGACCCCGATGGGGGCCTTCAGTTGTTCTCAAAGAGAGACAGGAGGTCGTCATTGCTATTGCTCGGAAGGTCAGGGGGGTCCAGGTAGGACAGGAGCTCATCAGGATTGGTGAGTTCTGGCAGGAGCTGCAAAAGAGGAAGTTGGGGGTCCTCAGGAGGGGTCGCAGGGGGCTGGGGGGCACAATGGTCCCACAGCCTGTGACATTCTCTGTCAGTCGTCTCCCAGGCCCACACTCAACTTCAAGTGCAGAATAGAAGAGCCTTCAGCCCACTAGTGCAGAACCAGGCAAGGGATTGCATTTACTTACTTATTTGGTACCCAGGGCCTTTGCACTGAGCTATATCCCAGCTTTCTAAAATTTTGAGATAGTCTTTGGCTAAATCACTCAGGCTAGGCCCCAACTTGTAAATCCTCCTGCCTCAGCCTCCCAGAGGGCTGGGACTACAGGTGTGTACCACCACACCTGGCTCACCTGGCCCCTCAGACCTGCCATGAGCAGCTGTGGGTCATCCAGCAGAGGCCACATGGCATCCTGTGGAAGCATGAGGACTGAGGCTATGGGGAGGCCAGAGAGCCTGTCAGTGGCCACCCATAGGCCCACCCCCAGAGCTTTCAGGTGAGCCTGTGGTTGGCTCACTGTCCTTTATCCTTTCTTGTGACCAGGAGTCTTTAATGTTCATGGAGGAAGGGGACCTCATGAATCTAAAGCGCCTCACACTGGCCTAGAGGGGGCTGGCTGGGAGCACAGATGCCCACCAAGATGGCTGCATAGCAAGCAAGATGGCTGCCACCTTCCACCAGGCACTCTGACAGAGGAGGGCCAGGAGGGGAGCGGCACGGGCGGCAAAGCCCAGCCCCTAGCGGTGTCCTGTCCCCTCTCAGCCGGCCCTGTCCAGCTGCCCAGCCCCAACCATCCATTCCACGCCCCCACCTTCCAGACCAGTTAGGCCTGGAGGAGGGAGACTCCTGAGGCTCGGCGACTCCAACCCAGGCTGTGACCTGAAGCCGATCCCACTGTACCCCCACCCCACGCCACTCCACACAGGGGCTGCTTTGGGGGAGCGATGGAGCAAGCGGAAGCAGGGAATGGACAACACGTGGACAAAACACTGCAGACAGACATGACTGGCAAGACAGCAGGCCCCGTCTTGCCCGGTGCTGCTCTGGCCTCGGGCTGGAGAGGGGCAGACACAGAGACAGCAAGCTCAACATGGGATGGGGTGAGGACGAGGCTGGGAAAGAGGAAAGGGGCCCTCTGGGCTGCCTTCAGAGCCCCAGAGGACCCTGCAGGGACTGGGTGGAAGGGTCAGGGCCGGGAAAGAGACTGTGGCCAAGGGGCCTGCGGGTAGGGGCCTGTGGGGACTCCCCACACGGGGCTTCCTGGTGCTGGAGCCAGGGGAGGTTGGCTGGGGCCCACCCACCACCCACCCAGCTTTCCCACCGGGCACTGTGCCCTCGACACCCCCCCTTCTCTCGGGCAGGTCCTGGTGTCAGGCCTGGCCCCAGGCCAAGGCACACGGTGTGACCCCAACTTACATCCAGCGAAGGCTCCGGCATGTCGGATGCTCCCTGTGCTCCGGCCTGACCCTCTAAGGCTGAGGAGGGGTTAAAGGTCAGGTCGCTGTGTGGATGGCTGCTGGGAGCGGCCTGTGGCGGCTGCCGGGGAGGCTGGGAAGGAGGAGGAGGAGGAGGAGCCCCACTGTGATGTAATGGAGGCCCTGACTGGCTGCTGGGGTGTGGTACGTGCAAACCTTGTTGTATGGAGGGATGGGGCTGGTCAGTACTGCCAGCGTGGGGCATCTGGAGGAGGAGAGAGCAGGAGAGAAGAGAGGTGAGGTGACGAGGTACAGCGACGAGATGCCTGGAGAAAATGAAAACCAACAAACCGAGGGGATCACGAGCCCCAAAACAAAGCCGCCCCTTTAGCTGAAAGGTGGTTGTTGCCTTTTTTTTTTTTTTTTTTTTTTTTTTGAGACATGATCTCACTACATATTGAGGCTGGTCTTGAACTGACTGTGTAGGCCAGATCCTGCCTCGGCCTCCCGAGGCTGGGATGACAGGCGTGTGCCACACGCACAGGTGGTTTCTTTGTTTTGTTTTTTGTTTTTGGCAGAGAAACAGAATCTGTCCTCCCCAAAACTGCTGCTGAGCAGGGAAGCCTTGGAGAGGGAGGTGCAGAGCGGGCTGCTCAGGGCTCAGAGCCAGAAGGGCTTAGAAATGGGTGCTTCTGAGGCCCTCTGTTCCCCATCTCAACACTGTGCCCACAACAAACAACAGCAGGGGCAGGATGGAGAAGCCGATGGGCGTGTTCTGGGCTCAGTGAGGCGGTGGGTGCTGCTGGCGGGCAGTACAGGCCCCCAAGGGCATAGAGCAGACGCAGACACACAGCACAGGGCAGGCATGCAGCTCAGGACTGGGACTGTGCCCCCAAGTGGCCCTGGGCAGGGGGTGAAACTGGGCACCAAGGCCATGCACCCTGGCTAGTCGCCTAGGAGGGCACTTGGCTGATGTCAAGGGGGTGGGACAGGAACTGGGTGACCAGGCCATGCCAGCACACAATGGCCCTTCCTCCTGATGGGCACAAGGGGGCACCCTGGTGGTGTCCTGTCCCTGTAGCAAACCAACTAGGCAGTCTGCAGCCACAAGCAGGCCGTGAAGGGTGGGAAACGGTCTGTGCTCCCGTCTGGCTGCTGCTGTCCCCAGTGGGCTCTCCCTGGGGTACAGGTGACATCTGCAAGCCCTTACTCACCCAGCAGCCAGACAGGGCCCCAGCCCCAGCTGCCCTCTCTCTGCCAGGCTTCTGGTCCCCTCACCCATGTCCTACTGGCGGCACAGAAAACATTTCCAAGTTCCTCTGTCCTGAGTTCGCGAGCCCAGCAGCTCCTCATCCCAGCCCCGCCTCCTTTCTGCTCCCAGGCCCTCTGGTGGGTTGGCCTCTGCCCACAGCCCGGGCGGCTGCTTCTTGGGTGCACGGCCTCACTCTGATGTGACACTGGCAGCACAGTGTGCTTTCTGCCCAAGCCTCAATGATCAGGGAGGTTGTACACCAGGGCTGGGGTGGGGAGCTACGTGGGGAAGATGCGGGAAGAGGCTGCGGAAGGAGGCAAGGCCACCTGGCTACCAGCTCCCGCTTGTAGCTTTGGACATTCTTCCCTACCCTGCAGATGCCTCACAGTGCCCAGCGCAGGCCAGATGGTCCCTGGCCTTAGGACATAGCCATTCCCTCAACCCTGGTATAGGCCAGAACATCTCTGGGCTGGGAAGGGGCAGGTCATCACTGAGCCCTGGGCTGGAGCCTTCCAGCCAGTCCAGATGTGTAAGGGGACCCCTCCCAACTGAGTGCTTGACTTTGACTGCCCCACACCACTTGGCAAGGCTGTACTTCTTGGTCTGGCTGCCTTCTAGTGAGAGGAAGGATAGGGCACAGGAGGGAGCACCAGCCCATGGGCCCAGGTGCTCTGCACAGAGGCCTGGCAGCAGCGCTAACAGAAGGCAGGAAAAAGCCTGGCTGGGAAGTGGAAGTGGAGGTCCTTCCCATTGCCACCCTCCAGGGTTAGGGCCCGTGAGGGTTGGTGATGTGTGTTTGTGCACATGCGCGTTTCCTGGGTGTGCAGTGCTGAGGTCTTAGGGAGCAGGGACGAGGAAGGAAAAGCGCCCGGTCCCAGCAGGCGACAGCCCCACAGGGCAGTTAACATTTGCCTCTCGAGGGGAGGTCAGGGCCCGCCCCTTTCTTTCTTGCCATGCTGCAAGTGTGAGAGCTGGTGTGATCCCTCCCACTCAGGCACACCCCACCCCCCCGCCGACCCACTACCAGACCCTGGGGAGCCCCCAGCCACTCTCTCTAGTTCACATGGTCTTCAGCAACACCCCAGTCCCAGAGGTGAGAGACCAGCATGACTGAGGCCTCCAACAAGCTACTGCAGCTCTTGGGCCTCAGTTTCCCCCAAATTCAAATTGTTCTAGCTCCACCCAGACCCCTCCAGAAGTGGTGTCTGTGAGAACAAGGCCTCTGCCCTGCTCATACCTGGCACAAATGAACCCAGGGCATGGCTCAGAAAACACTGGTTGAACAGGAAGTGCCCAGCCTGTGCTAACAGGGACTTGGAAAGATGGCCAGCTCCTGCCACAGCTGCTGGGGCCACCCTGGGGTGGGATAAAGTCCTACACGGCTGGAATCCTGTGTAACAGTGTAAGTGTGTGAGTGAGGGCGAAGAATGGCAGTGTAGTGTGGCAGTGGTGTGCCTGTGTGTGTGTGTGTATCTGTCACGTGTGTGTGGGGAGGACCCTGGAGGTCCCTCCAGCTCTGGAGAATTTAAAGTCCTAAATAAAACAGCCAAGTTCACGGATGCCCATGGACCACACCAGACCTCTTCCTCACTTCTGAGCCCCGGATTCCATTCTTAGGTTTTTCCCCTTTGCTGGGGAGGGAACCAGGCCTTCCATATCAAAAGGGTCCTGAGAAGGCGCCCTCTGCCCCAGCAAGACCCAGACGGAGTCTTGGGGGGCAGAGAGAAAGAGTGGGGAGTGGGGGAGGAGGCGGTACTCACAGTTTCCTGCATGGGGTGACTGAGGGGCTTCTCGAGGGCAGCCATGGTGTTGGGCATGTCTGGGGGGTGGGAGAGCTGGGGGGGCCCATGCATGAAGTCATTCATGGACGTCCCGCCGGGGTTCCCATGAGGGAAGTCAAAGTTGCCATGGCCCTGGTAGTTGTTGCCTGGGAAGGAACAAGATGGGGACAAGGGTCACCCAGAGGGCAGGTGGCCACCCTCAGGAAACGGAGGGTACAAAGGCCCAAACCAGGTCCTTTCTCTCTGCAGGATGCAGTGCATGGTGGCTTCGGCCCGTGGGCCCGGGGATCCTGGCACGTGCTCTGCTGCTGAGGAGGAGGGGCAGAGTGCAGAGGGGACCACCAGCTCCCCAGGTGCGGGGACACAGGGCAAGGCCCAGAGTCTACACAGGGGCTCCTGGGCTCTTTCCCTGAGGTCGTGTTTCCTAACTGGGACTCAGGCCCACAGTCTTCTGCTGACTCCACATGGAAAGCGGCACCAGGGACAAAATGACCCAGAAGGGGACCGCTGTCCAGCCTCTCTAGCCACTGCCTTCTACCACATGGCAAGGACAAGACTCAGGGTCAGTGTGCTAGGACTCCAGTGAGGTGCCCTTACGTCCCTGGGCTGCTCATCAAGCGGGAGCATGGGGACATAAGAACAGGCTCCTGGCGGGGAGATGCCACCCTGGGTGGCAGGTAGGGGATCTTCGAGGAACTAAGCAGAATGGGAAATGAAGCTTGGTTTGAGCCGCAGGGAGTGCGTAGAAGGAGGCAGAGACAGTAACCTGGGTGGCCAGGGCTGGGACCCCTGGTGCCAGATTCAGGTCCTGGCAGGATGGGAGAGCTTGAGGGACAGGGACAGCAACAGATGTCACAGAAAAACACAGGTGGGCCTGGAGGGGTGGTGGCTACCTCAGCAAGCAGAGCAGGTTCTCACGGTACTGGCATGGGCTGCTGTCAATCCAAGTCTAGAGACTCGAGGGTTGTTTTTTTCGGGGCTGGGGGGCACGTGTCACCTCTGTGTCTCTGTTTCCCTCACCTTTCCCCACTCCAGTACCGGGAAGAGAACCCAAGGCCTTTGCAAACTGAGCTACACATACCCTCAGCCCTTTTCAAAAATTTACTTAAAAAAATTAATTTTAACAAATAAATAAAAACAATTTTTTTAACAATTTAAAAAATGGTCTAAGGGTATTTCATCTACGACTTTGCTGATGGGAAACTTAAAAGATGACTGTACAGAGATAGGCAACCTCCTCCAGATTGCTCAGCACAGAAACCCCGTGCCCTGCCTCTGTCTCCCTCTGTCACCCACCTTGGCTGCCGTAGTCATTGGAGTTGGTGCCCCCGGGGGGCGGTGGGAGCGGGTAGGGGGATGGGCCCGGGCCCAGGGCCGCTATCATCTCCATGACGTTGGGCATGATCATCTGGCTGGGGCTCATGGTCTTGAACCGCTTAGAGGGGATGCCGTCAGGGTCGTCCTTGATGTGCAGGTCTGACTTGATGGGCACTGGCCGCCAGCTGCACGTGGGGTCGATGGTGACCTCTTCAAACTCGGAGCTGGGAAAGGAACAAGGCAGAGCTGAGGTTGCGGGGTGTCTGGCTTTGGGGTAGACGTGCATGCCAGGTCCCTGGCCTGTCTCACCACACCATGTGTGGCGCAGAGACTGGCAGCTGGGAAAGCCCAGAGGCTTCTCTGGGTACTGCTGCATCCCATCTGGCTAAGTCCTGTCCCCTCTGGAACACTCAGACCCAGAGCCCTGGAGGTAGGTAGAGCACTAGGCACTGAGAGGTAGGTGTGGGCAGGTCTGCAGCCTGGCCAGGAAGTGGTCAGGGCTGCTGTACTCTCCCCTCCAACCCAGCAGGGGCCTCACTTACTGTTGGATGGCATTGAGGATGCCCCACATGTACTGATCCACCTCCAGGCCCTCCAGCAGAGCAGTTTTACTGGAAGAGAGGGGGGTTTGGGGCTTAGCTCCTGGATGTAAGGAGGTAGGCGCACAGCCCACCCTCTAGCCTATGCCCGGGGTAGCCTGCCCTGCTGCTGGTGACAGCCACACAATGGGGTCACCCAGAGCTCCTGGAACCTCAGCCCCTCTGCCAGATCTTCAGCTCTGTTTTGGTTTTAGGGCAGGTAGAGGCCAAAGTGGAGGCCCAGAGGAAGGCCGGTAGCCAAGCCCTGAGCAAGGGTGCCACTCACTTGCACACAGGACACCTCCAGGTCCCTCTCTCGCAATTCAGCTGCAAGTACGACTCCAGGTCAAAGCACTACAGAGGCCAGAGACAGAAAGATGGATGGGTGAGATCAGGACTCTCAGAAGCTGCCTTACCACACCTTGTGGACCCTCTGGAACATTCCCAACCAGGCAGGAAGACAGGCAGAAGGCGAAGCAAAGGTGGTTTAGACCTAAAATGTTTCCCCAAAGCCCATGAGCTCCTAGGTAGGACTTCCGGAAGGTGACTGTATCACAGGGGCTGATAGCTGACTTGTGTTAGGAGGTGGGATCTGGTCAGAAGAGTCAGGTCCTGGGTGGGGATGGGGGTAGCCCTGAAGGGTCTATATTATCTCCCTCTCCAGCAACTTCCTCCTTTCGTCTCTGCTTCCTGGCTGACACGGTGCGAGCAGCTTTTCCTGCACCATGCTCTCTGCCATGCCACTTCTGTGTTTAAGCCAGCTGAACACGGACTGATACTTCTGAATTGTGAGTCAGAATATAAGTTGTGGGTGTCAGGTACTGTGTCCCCGAGATGAGAAAATAACAGCGAGCCAGAGTCCCAGCATCCCTCACTCCACTCTCTGTGCCCCACAGGACCCGTGCCCAGCCGCTGTTTTGCCCCAGGACGGCATCTCTCACTGAGTCCACTGGCAGCGTGGACTCTGGCCACCCCCTTGCCCAGCCCAGATACCAAGGACAATCTGGTCAGGCTCATCCATCCATGTCACATAAGTAAAGGGACTGTATCCCCCATCCCTCACAGCATATTCTTTCTGAGGAGGGGAGACCCAGGGCCAGTGTTCTCCATGGACGGGCTGGGGCGACAGTTGAGGACCAGCCCACACGCTCACACTCCAGCCTCTACAGGGATGGCTCCTTGCACCCGTTTTCTGGGAGACCTTCCTGAGCAGCCCCACCCGATAAATCTCTCCCATCTTTGGTTGGACACATTTTTCTGGGTTCTGTCATAGACTGCGGGGACTGTGACTGTTGCTTGCTCCAAAGCCCATCCTGGGCAGCTGATCAGGGCAAAGCCTGAGATACAGCAGCAAACCAGGCAGAGGCAGCCTTGCTCCTCCGACTGCAGGAGGAGCTGGGTGGTATGTCCAGCTGGTGCCTATCATCTGCTAGAGGAAGGGCCCCAGCCCTGAGATACAGAGATAAAGGAAAGTAGAAGTGACACCACATCTGGGGAGGCAGAAGACAGGCCCTACCCCTGCCATCCCCAGCAGACTCCAGGTGGCTGGTCCTGCACCCCTCACCTGGACATGCTTGCAATCATGGCCTCGAGCAGGCAGCTGGATGCGCCGGAATGTGATGGGGCACTTCAGGGACACCTTGATGGCCGTCTGCTCCACGCCATCCTCTCCGTTCAGGGTTGTGTTGCCTGATGAGGCAGCCACGCTGCTGAAGTTCCGCTTGACTGTGGGGGTAGGGCACAGGCAGGTGAGGAGGACAGGGCAGTCCTGGGGTGGTCTGCACTGTGCATGCTCCTCAGCAAGTCCTGGCTCCCCTCCCTCAAGCATGGAGCTGCTTGCAGCTCCGCAGAACAGGCCCCGCCTCTGCCAGAACAGGGGATTCTGCAAAGCTGGCAGAAACCCAGCCTGGCACTTCTCTGATTTACTGGGTCAGCAAAAAGCTCCTTCTGTGGCTTCTGCTCTCCATTGTGCTCTGTGGGAATGGGAATGACAATTGCCTGGCAGGATTTGGGATGTAAGGAGCGATGGGCAGAAGCTGAATTGGGGTGGAGGGCAGGCAAGGTGCACCGGGGGTGCGTCATCTCAGGCTCCCGCTCACCCAACACTCACTTTTGGTGATACAGTGCTCAGCCGGCAGGAGGCGCTTCTTCAGCAGGCCCTGCAGCACCGAACGCACGGAGGGCCGGTGCACCAGCTGCAGCACGAACAGGTGCGACTGCGGGAGACAGCGACAGTGCGTATCCCTGACCTCTGGACCACCTGTGCCACCCACTGCGCTGTGGCCTAGGCTGCTCTCAAGCCTAAGGGTTCCCAAGATCTTGGGAATCTGAGAGAGGGTCCTCCAGGTGCTAGGAGAGGGAGCCCTAGAAGGTGGAGATCCTGGGCTGGGCCAAGGTCACCACTCTGGCACGGCAAGGTGTCAAATGGACTTTGACCCTGAAACAGCTGGATGTGGCTATGGGAGACGCAGCACCAGGACTGGAGCCCAGCAGACTTCTTGTCCTCCCCTACCACGGCGCCTGTCCTGCGTCTTCAGCCCTCCTCCAGAAGCCTTCCAGGACTGCACCCCAACACCCTGGCTGCACAGCCTTGAACAGCTCTCGTGCTCAGGTGACTTGGTCACAGTGGCCTCAGTGGAGAACACTTCCTTATCCTGGGTCCCCCCTTGAGTGGCCATGCAAGTTTCCCAAGGAAGCCCTGTGTGCCAGCACCTGCACCTCATCTCCAGGGACAAGATCAAACTGTCTAAGAGCAAAGAGTCTTGGGTGTTAGAGATGTATGCACACACAAACATGCACACACACCTCTAAGACAACGGGGCTGGGTGACAAAGGGAGAACACATGCAGTCAGTGTAGCAGAGGAGGGTCTGGGGGAAAATATGGCTGGAATATAAAAATCACAGGCATATGAGGGGAGGGGAGACCGCAGCACTGAAGGACACAGTGCTCTCCCACTGAAAGACATGGGCAGCTACTGGGGGGTGGGGGGGCTTGTGGAGTAAAGTAGCCTTGCGAGGATGGGTGGGCCCAGAGCTTTGATCACTTGGCAGCCCAGGGGACGAGGGGCAGCAACCTAGGTCATGGCCGGGGGGTGGGTGGGGAGGGAGAGGCACCAGCCCGAAGAACACCATACTCACGCAGCAGCAGGCGGTAACCGTGATCTGGATGGTGTTGCGGCCCGGCTGGCACACGTGCTTGAGGTGCAGAGGCTTGTGCGAGGTCTTGTTGTCCCCCCGCTCGATGGTGAGGGGTGTGGCGTTGACACTGACCTGCACCGAGGCTGGCCAGTTGGTGTTCATCTGCCGGTCCTCGTGGTGGTAGCACTTGAACTGCAGCTCCAGGTCCGACCTGGTGGGGAGGCATGTAGGCCAGGGCTTAGCTCGGCTCGAAGCCTCCTGCACCTAGGCACCCACGGCCCTTGCTCTGCTTCATCTTCCCAACCCCCCTGCCCCAGTCCTGGGTTTGGCTGCAACCTCCCCTTTGCATGATTCTGCTCCCCTGGGAGAGACAGAGGACAAAAGAATGGATGCTGTGTGGCAGCCAGAACCCTGGTGGCAGCAGCCTCTTGTCTCCTGCTAAGGCACGTGAAATAGTAGTGCCCCAGCCTAGCTCTACACAGTGCCAGAAGTCACCCAGCGTAAACATCCCGTGTCCTGAATACCTTCCCTGTTCTGTGTCCCCAGCACCCCCCGGCGGCTGGTGCAGGGATGTGTCTGTGACAGAGCGCGTATAAGTGTGCCTGTGCCACAGCGGAGAGCGACTCCAGCCCTCAGAGTGCGCACCTGGCAGCTGGGAGGACTCTAGTCCCAGGCATGGGGTACAGGGTCAGAAACCTTGCCCAAGGACAAAGGACTCAGCAGGGAGACAGTACAGATTGGCCTCTAACACTTGGACTACCACCTCAGCTCTGCACGCAGCAGCCGAAAGAAGCGCATCTGTGATCGCCTGGCTAGCCTCAGCTTCCTAGTTTGTCAAAAGGGAAAGCACGGCCTGGCCCCAAGATCCCAGCCAGGCCCAGCCCATGGGGGGAGTCCAGGTCCTGTCCACGCCTGCTGGCCCAGCCCCACTGCCCCTGCCAGCCTCCTGTCTACACTGGCTATGGCCGCAAAAGCCATGTCCAGATTCTTCACTGCTTTTCCCTCTTGCCAGCTCAGGACCTCTCCTGGGATGCCCGCCTCCTCAGCTTGTGGCCGAGCTGGCACCTCGTCCTCTGGGAAGTCCCCCTGTGACCCAGGACTGGGCTGAGTGACAGCAGCCCCCAGCCCTCAGGCCATGCTGTCTTGGCCTCAGTCCCTCCCTGTGCCTGTGGGTTCATCATCAGACATCCCCAGGGCAGGTGACAGGAGGCCCCTGCTACTCCCTGTGCAAGGCCACATCTAGCCCAGGGCAGTGGGTGACCCCGGGGCTCCCTCCACGCTCACCTCCACATCAGCGTCTGGTGCACCGTGGGCCGCAGGTGGAACACATGGTTGCTGACAGCCAGGTTGTGCTCCAGGCGGAAGGGTTCCAGCACCACGCCATCCCGCACAGGGAACGTGAGCCGCAGCTCGTCGTTGTGGTTGGCTGGGGACAGGGCATGGGTGAGCCTCGTGCTGCTGGCTGCACTGCCCTGGGTCACTTGCTCGGGGGACATAGATGTGGGAGCCAGAGCCACAGAAGCACACTAGGGGATCCTTTCAAGTCTGTCTGGCCACGCCCTGACCATGCACTCCTCCTCTGCCACTGGCTCCCTGCTACCAGCCCCCTGCTCCTTTTTGGCCCTTCCCCCATGGAGCCAAACTTTCATGCCCTGGCTCCTGGCTGAAGTGGGGCCGGGGGCCCTTACCTGGGGGTGGGGGCAGAGCACTCATATTTGGCTTGATGTCAGGTGGGAAGGGTGGTTTGACATCTTGGCTGGGGGACAGGTAGGGAGGGATGTTGCTCCCAGGGGTCATGGGAGGTGTGGGGTTCCCTGGAACAGGCGAGTGGGGGTAATTGGCCACAGGAACTGGCCTGGGAGGCTGGAGGAAAGAGAAACCATAGGTTACAAGGTCACAGGGGTGGAAGAGGCTATGGCTATGAATGCGCACCCCACCTTCTCCGGGGGTAAATGGCTCTCTCCTGAAGGCTTTGCCCCTCCCCACCGGAGGCCAGCTGGCCCAGGGGGGACCGCCACCCCCAGCTGGGTACACACTGCGGGCTTGGATGGACACATGCTTCCAGGCCCATTTGACACATGGGAACACTGATGCTCAGGACGGTGGGGGACTCATCTGAGCCACATGGGAGGACAGGAGAGTGGGTACCAGCCAGACAGGTTCCCCGCACCTGTGTGCCAGGCCTTACCTGGGTCCCTATCCCCAGGAGCCCCTCTCCTCTCTCTCAGGCCTCTGCTCCCATTTGTCCACAGTTCACCACCCCAGCGAACTGCGGCCTCTCTGTGCCCCAGAGTGGACAGGCAGGAAGAAGACCCCATCTGTGGACTGCCCCCCAAAGAGGCTGGGACAGGAAGTGAGTGGCCTAGGACTGCTGGTGACAGATGCGGGGAGGGACATACCCTGTTGACACTGCCCTGGCTGTAGTTGCTGTAGCTGCTTCCGGAGAAGGTGCTGCTCTGGCCATTGAACTGTTCTGGCTGTTAAAATAAGACAGGCAGAGCTGGGAGGGGTGAGGGAAGCCCCCATATCCGGTTACCCCTCACTCTGAGATCCATCGGATGGGGGGCCAGGGTGGGACATGGTAGGCCAAGCAGGTCACTCCTCAGGACAGCTTTGTGCCCCTCTGTCTGCAAAAGAAACTAGCAACGCCTAGCACGCTGACACCGGTGCAGAACTGGTAAAGTCACGTGGCAGATGGTCACGCACGCTCATGGGGTCCTTCACCAAGCAAATATAAAGTAATGAAACATCTTCACTTCTCTTAGTGTTTTTTGTTTGTTTGTTTGTTTCTTTTGTTGTTTTTTTTGACAGAGCCTTGCTATGTAGTTCAGGCTGGCCTTGAACTATGTAGCTCAGGTCTCAGATTTGTCGGGATCCTTCTGCCCCAGCCCTCCAAGTGCTGGGATTACAAGTGTGGGCTATCACATCCGGCTGCTTTTTCACTCCTGAGAGTGGATTTTATAATAAACCTGTGGGAAAAGGCTAGATGCCTGAAGATCTTTATCAAAGTATTATCTCAAAAGTGAAAAACCAGGAACAATTCAAATATCCCATAGAACACTGTTATCTGCATAAAATACTAGGCTGCACCAGAAGTGAAAGGGATGGGGCCACTGTAGCAACAAATGCCACATGTGTGGATTCACATTGGGGGAAAACCAAAACAGATTCACAAGTGTAGCTGTGTAACAGTTTGCCACGTTGGCGCTTATCTGCATGTAGAGATGGAGTTTAAACTCAGGGTGTAGGCTTTTTCTTTAACAAAGTGTTTCCTTCATTGTTATCTTGGGTAAATAAAGAGAAGGGAAACCATTCTTTAAGCCCCACAAGAAAAGGAACCAAGAATGGCCAAGCTGACTTCCTGACACACTTAGCTCTGCGCACAGAGGGGAAAACCAGGCATTTCTCTGGCCCTTGGTGTCAGCAGGGTCAGAATGACACGGCAGGGTTCAGCATGTGTCAGGGAGGCCGGGGGCCCAGCAGCCCCGAGAGTGGACTCACCTTGTAATACTGCCCCATGTTGACCGTGGGGGGCGGGTACTGCCCAGTGCTGGGCTGGCTCGGCATCCTTTGTCCCGGGTAGTTTGGAGAGGTGAGCGGCCTTGGGGGGTTGGGGGTGGGGTACTGGCCTGGCTGGGTGGGGAACTGACTGTTTGGTCCATATTGCTGGTTTCCATAGCTGGGCTGTGGTGGCAGAAAGGACAAGGGAAAGGTCATCATGCCACAGAGGCAAAAACACCCTCCCCACCTGCACAGGGAGGCCCAGGACCCTGCCTGCTGTGACGCCAGGGGACATGACATTCTGAGAACTTGATGACACCTTCAGAACTTCCCAATCAGGCCACCTGGAGGAGGCTCAGTTCTAAAGTCTCCTTTGTGTCCCTCCTAACACTCCAGGGCTGTTTCCCAGTGTGACAGAGACACGCCGGCCAAAGAACACACTTCTAGAAAGAGGACGCCTCTGCATCCTGAGGCTGGTTCTGTGGGGCGCTGTCCCTGAACCCCACAGTGAACACAACACAGGCCTGGTGCTTAACTCCCAGTCATTGGCAAGCTGCTGTCCATGCAGAGGCCTGGGGAAGTGGCTGGCAAAGGGACAAGACAAACAGTGCCACCTCAGCCACCTTCCCTGTCTGCAAATCAGCTGATGGTTAGGGCCACCTGCATGCCAGACATGGGAATGACGTGCCGTGGAGTCAGTGGTTTCTTTCCTGTCTGCTGACCCTGTATCTCTCGTCCTCCATGATCCTGGGTCTAGCAGGTGACGGCTGGGCTACAGAGAGGGAGCATCTGGAACCATGCCCAGAAGAGGCATTATGTAGTAGGGGGAAGCCATGCTGTGTGATGAGGATGGGTCTTTCGGTGAAAACAGCCTTTGGGGTGCTCTCTGGGGCAGATGGGGGTAGGGTACAGGTGTGGGTACAGAGCTAACGGCCTGAGGACTCTGCCTCGGCCTCCATTAAGGTCACCTCCCTTGGGGTTGGTGACTCCAAGGCTGGGCTCACAGATGTGTCCCCAGTGCAGGTAGTGGGGCCCCTGAGGATCTGGGGAGAGGGCCTGGGAGCTATGTGAGGCCATGCACTGGGAGTGAAGCAGCTGCTTGAAGTCCCCTCAGGGACTTTGGAGGTGACCCTGGTCCTTCTCTGGCCCTTCCTTTAAATTGTGCTAACTAGGGCCAGGGCCAGGGCTGACCCAGCCTCCTGGGTGTTTGAACCCCACTCAAGTCTCTCTCCTTCTGGACACAGCCCACCTCCACCAGCTGGCGCCCATGCAGCATACTCCAGGGTGTTGGCTAGAACCTGAACATCCAAGGCTCTTCTTTCTTTGGGATGCACACTCGCTACAAGCCTAAGAGGGGGCCATAGTCTGGGAGCAGAGAGACCTAAGGGTGGGCATGTAGGAGGAGGGCCAGGTGAGCAGTCCAGGTGGGCTTCCCAAGGGGGGGGTCTGCTGGGTCAGGATTGTGGGCCCTTTTCTTGGGCATCTGATGGGCCAGCCACTGCCTGTTTGTTTTCTGATTGTGCCCGGAGGCCAGGTAACAGTGGTGCTGAGTTTCCTACAGCCTGCTGGGCCGCACTCCCTGTGGGTCCTGCTTTGAACCATTTCCTCTGCGGCTTTAGTCCCCGTTTCCCAAGGCAGGGGTGTGGGCTTCCTGCCCCATCCTTCCTGAGGTGGCTGGCCAGCCCACGCGGTGGGGCTGCTCCTTACAAAGTGATGACAGATGCGGATGGGACCCAGGGCCCACATTCCTGTCCCTTCCCCTCGCTGACACGCCTGCACTTTATTCACAGGCCAGTCTCAGCCCCTATTCTTTTTCATTTTATTTAGTTATTTATTTACTTATTGGCAGTACTGTGATTGAACCCGGGACCTTCATACTGAGCTACATCCCCAGCCCTTTCTAAATTTTGAGGCAGGGTCCCATTAGGTTGCTGAGCCTGGTCTTGAACCTGTAATCCTCCTCATTCAAGCCCTCCAGAGCGCTGGGGTTACAGGTGTTTGCCACCAAACCTGGCGTCAGCTTCTACTCGTATGGAGCAGCTAGGGAAGGGTCAGTGTGAGATTGTCTGGCTGTAGTTCCTTTGCTGGAGTCATCCCAGGCCGCCCACAGTCTGGGTGTCCAAGCCCTGCCACCCACACCTGCTTCTCGAACTCACCTCTCCCGGGTATGGCCTCTTTATGCTCTGGATAGGAAGGGACTGGGGCCGGGGGCCCGGGTACGTCTGCTGGGGCATCCGCTGCCCATGGGTGCCAAAGGGGCTGATGCCAGGCGGCCGGGGCTGGTTCATGCCCATGGGAGGGCCACTCATCCCCGAGGGCGTCATGCCAGCCGCCATGTTGGCGGGGTTCATGCTGCCCCCCATGGTGGCAGGCCCCCGCGGCCCGGGCTGGTTGATGAATTGGCTGTTATACGCCTGGGTGGGACCCATCTGGAAAGAGGAACAGACCTTCAACGGGAGAAGAAGAAAAAAAAGAATAAAATGCCACATGCATTGAAAGTGCAGGGAGGGAAGGAAGGGTGGGGGGCTGAAGGGATGGGGCACTTTCCCGTGTGGCTGCAGGGGGGACCAGGCCTTCCTCCTCTTGGGCTTGCTGCTGCCCTCTGCTGGCCGCACGGGAAAAATGCAGCTGGGGGTGTTACGGGGTGGGCGGGGTGCAGTCACTCCAGTGCACAGGCAGCATTTCCAGGGTGGCAGGCAGGGGACAGGAAGGGGTGAGGGACGCTGAAGGTGAAGGCGGATGAGGGTGGAGGCTGAAGCCGGTTTCTTTGAAGCCCTGGCCCTGCCATTGTCGTCAGCCAACAGAGACACCCTGTGCCCAGCCCTTTCCCTTCTGCCTACCTGTGCCATTGCCCCTATACCCCTTGTCCTGCACAGCTATGAGGGGGACCCTTCTACTCACACCCCACCCCATCCTTCTGTCAGGGGAGCTGCAGGGGGGTCTGGGCAGAGCCCACAGATGGGGTAACGGCCTTTATATTTCATCTTTATCTAGTATTGTTTTGTGGGGTCAGGGTCTCACTCTGTAGTCCAGGCTGAGTCTGAACTCGCTGTATAGCCCGGGTAGGCCTCTAACTCGCAGTGATCGTCCTGCCTCAGGCTCCCGAATGCTGGGATTACAGGTGTGTGCCACCACACTCAGTACAGGGCTATCTTTAGACTTGAGGCCCACTCTCGGGTGAGAAGGGACCCACTGAGCTATACCCACCCTGATCCTTGTGTGCAGACACACAAACCACCGCCCCACGTGGAGTGCAAGCACCAACCATTCTCCCCGTCTCCACGTGCTCCCATGGTCGCCCCGCGCATCCTGTTCCACTGGCTCCCCAGTGCACACGGCCTTGAGCACCACACTGGCTCCTCCCCCAGGCTGGTGCCCGGTGAGGCTGGACTGGGACACAGGGACCCTTACCGGTCCATACTGGTTTATGTCCTTGTTCTGTGTCTCCTGCAGGGCTGCCACAGTGGCTGTGGCCGTGGCAGTGGCGGTGGCCGCTGCCGCCGCCACTGCAGCTGCTGCTGCGGCAGCTGCAGGCTGAGTGAAGTCCGCAGGCGGCCGGGTGTGTGGAGGGATACCCATGCCTGCGGGTGCATTCGGACCCCCAGGGTAGCTGCGGGAGAGGAGGAAGGGACTTCAGAGTCTGAGGAGGAAACCGGGAGCAGCTTGCGGCTGTGCTGGGTCCTCTAAGATGAAGGAGCAAGGGGTGGGCACCACCGTCTGTCTGCATCTGCCCTGAGCTCCTCCCTGGGCCTCCCTGCCTCTTCCCACAGAGCTGGGGGGTCCCAGCCTCTGCGCCATTCTCCCTGCAGGCCCCAGCAGGGCACAGGGCTTTCCTAGGCTGCTGAGCCAGCTGCAGGCAGCAGAATCCCCCAGAGCTGCTCTCCAGCACCAGGGATCCCCACCCAACCCCTAAGTCTTCTAGTTGATAAAGACCCAAGGCAGAGAAGGTCACTGTCAGGTGTGAGACCCTTGTGGCCCTGCTACCCCTGCACTGTCACAATAGCCCCAGTGCTGATGGGACAACCCAGGTGGCGGCGCTTGCCCATACTTCTCAGGCAGGAAGCAGGGAGCTGGGGCTTATCCTGAAGTCCCACCTGCACTGAGGCCACTCACCTGGCCCCGAAGCCCCCGCTGCCGGGGTAGTTGGGCCGACCGTACATGCCCTGCTGGATGTAGGGCTGAGCTGGGCCAGCCTTGGCTGAGAACTGCTGCTGCTGCCCAGCGAACTGCGGGGAGTTGAGGCCGGGGTTGCTGGTGGTCATGCCCGACGCCATGGGGTTGCCGCCTGGATTCATAGGGTTGTTGGCATTGGCCATAGGATTCCCGAGGACCTGTGGGCAGAGAGAGCGGCTGTCAGCCAAGCCGGGACCCAGGGTGGTGCTGATATAAAGGGAAGAATGGGGAAGGGGAGGAGGATGCCGACCCAGAAGGATGGCGGAGAGGAAATGAGCAGACGAGAATTGTTCCCTGGGGCAGGCTGGGATGCAGGCTGCATGGAGCCTGAGAGCTTCAGCCTGTGTGATCCCCGGGGCTGGGCAGCTTTGAGAGGGAGGGAGATTGCGAGGCAGAGCTGAGGCTCCCCCAACCCCCCACCAGTTAGAGACTGGCCACACAGAAGCCCCAGGCTGCCCAAGGCCAGGGGTACACACAATAGCTCCTCCAAGGTGGCAATCAGCCCTGAGCCTTCCATTTGGCCCATGGGTGAGGTGGCCGCCTGGAAGGCGGAAGATCCACATGTGGAGGGAAGGAAGGGAGAGTCAGGAGTGCAGGCAGCTGGACCAGGGAGGTGTCGGGGGGCTATTACAACATTAACTCACAGCATTATGCTGAAATACAAACTCAGGCCAAAAGACCCCAGCTTTGGAGCCCTGAGGCTAAGAATCACACAGGAAGATTCTCCTGCTTTCCCAGACAGAATAAACACAGTTTGGGATGAAACCTGTTGACTGTCAGGTTACAGCTACTCCCTGGCTCTAGGAAGGGGACAGTCCTCAGGGGCCCAGCTGCAGCCCTCCCAAGGTGGGTATGGCCCTTTCTGGGGTGGACACGTGTCTGTAGCTAGGGGTGCCCTGAAAGCGGGTCTCCCAGCTGGACTGTGACCCTAGGGCCCCAGGGGACAGGGGAATCATCTCCTCTCCACAAGGGGCTGTGGCTGGGGCAGAACTGACTCTTACCTGGCTCTGGGATGTGTTGGTCACTCCCCAAACCGTGGTGACCACGGAGAGGGAGCCGGGAGGCTGGTTGGTGTTCTGCTGCCAAGGGACAGAGTCATAGGGGAATGACCCATCACTGCAGAGGAGATGGAGTAGATGGTTAGGGCTGGTGGCAGGGCTCTGATGGCTCCAACAGCCCGGGCCCCACCACACCACCACTGCCCCCAACCGGTGCTGGTGGCCCCCATCCCAGGCAGCTCTGGACTCCAGGCTGGTTGTGGTCCCTGACGTAGAACATGGTAACAGGCATGCAGAAGTGACTGGCTCCTCCATCTCCGCAGGACCACCAGCGGCTGTCTGCCTCATCTTGGCCCAGAGCCCACAGGCCATGCAAGGAGGAGATGGTAGGACCCCTTCTCCAACCGTGCTCGGGCTCCAAGTGGCACTGCCTTCCCTGGGGACTGTTCTACCCTTTCTCGGTAAAGCAGGAAGGGCCAGGGTCTGAGCCTCAGCTGTTCCTGTTCTGCTACCTGCTCATAGTTGGGTGGCTCTGCAGTCCTGCTGACCTGGCCTTGGGAATACAAGGTTCACTCTGTCCCCTTCTTTCTGACCCTGACAACACAGGAGCAGGCCTGTGGGCCCCCACCCATTTCTTGTGCATATCCCTGCTGAGCAAGTCCTCCTCAAACACCCAGGCCCTCTGCACAATCCGAGGCCTCCATCGGCTTCCAGTGCTTAGCAGGCAAAGCCCAAACACACCCTGTAGAATGATTTACCCGCCCCGCCCCTCTCCCACCTTGAATGTTACTTCCACTCCATCTTCTTGCAGTTGCTCCTGGACACCCACCCTCCCCACCAGCTACTGCTTCCCCATTCCCTTCCACAGCCCACCAGAGCCTGCCTGGCTTGGTGACATCCCACCAAGTGTCACCTCCCACAGGTCCTGCCCTCAGGTCTACAGGGAGCATTTGATGGACTGTCTGAACAGCTTCGAGGTCAGGAGGGTACCAGCCCCAGAGTCCTGAGCCAAGGATGCCCTCACCCGAGAGCCAGCACTGCCTTTCCTGTGCCACCCCTGGGTGAGGGCTACAGAATCCTAGACATAGGCCCAAGGGGAGCCACGCTGTTGGCATTCTGATGTGGCTGAGGCCCCGCAAGGCGCATACCCTGCACACAAGAGGATAAGTTGGACCCGTACTCATCAGACAGGGTGCCCCATCCTGGAGGAGGCCAGGGTGCCTGGGGTAGGGATGGGCCACACACACTGACAGAACCTGAATGGGGATGTTGGGAGGGAGGTGGGCTCCCGTGTGAGGGGCAGGCAGAGGGAGCCAAGCCAGCTAGTCATTACCACAGATACTGCTGGCCCTGTTTGGAAGGGCTCCTGCCTCTTTCCTATACTCTACCACTTCTGCGAGCCCTGCTGACTTACTTTCTGCCTTGGCCCAGAGGTCACCTCCTTGGAGTGGTTTCCCTGGCCCGCAGTGTACAAGAGCAGCTCCCCAACACCCACACCTACCTGTGCTCCCTCAACTGGCTCTGAGATCTTTGTGGCAGCATGCGACTCCCACTGGAATTGTCTGATTGGTAGCCGGGCATTCACCACCACCCCAAAAATGCCAGGAGCAGGGACATTTGGGTAGCGCAGCCCCTGCCTCGGCCCAGTGTCCACAGGTGCCAGTGGATGCCAGAGCCCATGAACAAAGGTGCTGAGCCATAGCCAGGCCCTGGACCGGAGTCTGGTGCTCTAGGAGGCTCCTGCCAACTCAGGCCTCTGGGCTGAGTGTTGGGGTTCCTGGTCTCTGCCTCAAGTTCCCACAGCAACGCTGCCTCGTTCTGTTCCTACCCTGGGGCCCTGCTAGGCAGCTGCCGCCGAGCGCAGGACCCTGGAGCAAACATTTGCACTTGTTCTCCCCATCTGTGAAGTGGACATAAGGATGATGCTGCCGCTGCACAGATTGCAGCCTGGATCTATCACGGTGCTGAACCAGCCCCAGGGGACTCAAACACAAGTGGTCAACCTGGGGTTGTTCCTTCCATGTCGGTGTTGGCACAGAGCGACAGGTCTCTACCCAGGGTGGCAGACTGGGGACCAGGAGCCCGAGAAGAGTGGAATGGAGCAGCGCCTGCTCCCCGAAGACTGGGCCATGACAATCCCTGTTCCCTAGGTGGGTGGCTGAGCCTTAGGGGGCCCTGGCCTGCACGGTGGGTCTGTGTGTGTCTTCCCTGTAACTCCTGCCCTGCAGCTCCCATGACTTTTTAGGCCGACATCCAGTATAAACAGATGCTCCTATCCTTTGAGATTGTGCGTGGTCGGGCTCAGGAAGTTGCCTTCCTGGGAAATGGGGCCGCCGATGCCCTACCACTTTATGTGGATACCCACTGACCCCTGCACCCTCTTCCCTGGTCCATGGGTGGGCCTTGAGGGCAGAAACCGGTTCCTTCCTGTTTCGCCCACTCCACACCCAACTCAGTGAGAAGCAGAGTACCACAGTGTTCTCAAAGTGGGAACCTCTGCCTGGCCAGAAGACTGCTCCCCCAAAGCAGGGGTGCATGGTGGTGGCGTGTGCAGTGCTTACTCTGGGAAAGGATGGTGCACGCAGAGGGTGGCTTTAGGCCTCCGCTAGCACCTGCTGCAGAAGCAGAAGTGGCAGCTGCCCTGCTGTGGCTGTGACTCATCTGGTTTGGGGGAGGTGGCTCTGCTGTCACCATGAAAGCCCCTTCCCCTGCAAGATTCCCACAGCAGTCCACCCCATGAACACGAGGCTTCTCCCTGTCCCCCATGTACTTAGCAGTTCTGTGTGCCTGCTACCAATGGAGGGACAGTTATCCTTCCTGGCCGCCAAGAGAAAGGAATCTAAGCCTTGGAGCGTTTCCTTGCTGTGCTCCTGCCTTCCTTTCTCTAGCTAGTGAACTCCTACCTATACCTCAAAGCCAGGCCTGCACACTTCCTTTCATGATTTTCCTCTAAGCCAAGCCAACGGGCATTTTCCTCTCTTCCTTCAGCACTCTGCACTCATTTTCCTACAGGATAGAGGAGGGCAAAGAGTCCTCGCCTTGCCTCTTAGCAGCAATATGATCTATGGGTCTCTCAATTCTCTTTTCTGTACTTTTAAGTAACTTTTATTTCTGGAGGCAGGAAGGGCCTACTGTAGACTGAGCTGTGGTGCAGCTGTGCAAAAAAGAGCTGAAGTTAATGACAGCTATCAAGATGACCTGACAGAACCAAAGAAAGGAGGAGACAGGGCTCTGACGGACCCCTCTGGGTCCGCTGACCATGGAGCACATCAGTTGGGTGCCACCAGAAAAGGCAGGGGAGCAAGGACTAGCCCATGTGCCAGGCGTGGTGACAGGCACAGGCATTCTGCCGCTGCTGACATTTCCTTTCTATGGACACGAACAGTGAGGCACACTCAGCTAGGAGAGGGCACAGCTGAAATTCCAGGTCTGTGCCCCCACCTGCTGCACCCTGGGATTGCTCCTATGGGCGCCCAAACCCCACACCTGGAGGAGGAAGGTGGCACCCTTGATCCCAAGCCTCCCCTAGCTCTAGTGGGCTTTGATTGTAATCAAATTAACAGCATAAATGAGATTTATTAGGCTTCTAATTACCTTTGCAACACTGATTTACATATGGACAATGCGCTAATCACACATGACTTTTTAAATGCTCATCAAAAACCTGCAGAGGGACGCTATAAGAGTTGTTGGCATCCAGTCCAGGTCCCTGCAGGGACAGTTGGTATCCTGTGGTCAGCCAGTGGCCAGGACCCCACAGGCCTCTCCTGAGCTCTCTGGTCCCAACTAGAAGATCACTAGAAATCTTCGCTATGGCCAGCAGCGAGGATGGCTCAGGAGCACCCTGATGACTCACGATCCCTACAGCACAGTTACTCTCAGCAACTGCTGGCCCTCCCTGTACTATGTCCTCCATGATGTTCCCTACACCGGGGACTGCAGTATTCAGAGAGATCAAGGGCCTCGCGTGGAGGTGTGGCTGTGGGTGGAAGAACTCTTGCCTGACTCAGCCCGCTGCTGTCGCACCAAACCCGAGACCACAGCACTATAGGGCATTACAGTCACCGAAGACCGTCCAGGTCTAGGAGCGGGGTGGCCTTTGATTTTCAGGACTCGGTGGCTCCCTCCCCTCCCTGCTTGTCCTCGGCCTGCAGACAGGATCCCCAGTCTTTGGACAGCTGATCTTTCCCCTGGCCCCACCTCAGTATGAAGGCAAAAGACCACAGTGACAGCTTTCCTAAGTGTGACAGTGCCCAGCTTTCTCTCCTATGCCTTTCCTTCGCATTGTGGAAATTACACTGGGGACTTAAAAGGTGATGGCCCTGCTGGGTTCCTTGGGAATGAGGGGTTTCTTCCCTGGGGATGTTCATGAGGTTCTGAGACCAGTAACTCCTAGCCATGGGCCATAGCGTGTTCTTGGAGGAGCCCTAGACACAGAGAATAGGGAGGGTGCCAGTGACAGATATTCACCCCTAAATGCCCCTACCAATGGGAAACGGTACACTGTGGAATTAGGGTGATGCTCTCCAAGCAGCTACTCCAAATCAGGCTAATGGCGAGATACGACCTCCTTGACTGAGATATGACCAGCAGCAGGGTAACTGGCAAAGCCAGGGTGCATTGTTCCACGCTACGCTCTGCCCCTTGCCAGCTGTGTGTTCTCAGACCAGTCACTCTCACTTCATGCCGAGCCACCAGGAGAGGACGTGCTGTCCAGAAGGCCCATGTCTCACAGTGCTCCATGGAGCCATGAGGTCA
This sequence comes from Dinomys branickii, assembly GCA_004027595.1. Lineage (NCBI taxonomy): Eukaryota > Metazoa > Chordata > Mammalia > Rodentia > Dinomyidae > Dinomys > Dinomys branickii. Next base: position 136,371 of record PVLD010002051.1, read on the forward strand.
CTGTCAACACCGAGAAAGTCTCCCAGCCCACCCAGTTCCCATTCCTCAGAGATCGTCCGTGGCTATAAATAAATGCCAGGTATGTCTCCCAGGCCAATTGCTCTGCACTGCTGTCCACTGAACTTAGTCTGTCACCTAACCCTAATGCTGCCTTTGTCAATCGATCTGCTGGTTGCTGATTCTGCCCCTTGAGCCTGATTTCCCCCCAGCGAGATTCAGTTCCCACAGACTTCTCATCTCTGCTTTACCCCAGGACCCAGTAATCTCCTGCCTGATCTTGGCAAAAGCCCAGGAAAGGGCGGCCCATGGTCCAGATGTGTGCACTCTGCAGCTAAGTCCTCGCAGTCAAGCAGCCTGAGCCAGGTGTCTGGTAGGGAGCAGTGGCAGGGCTCTGGCCTATCACCAGCCTGGCTGAACTGACTAGGAGGAGGCTGGGGAGGACAGAATACGCAGTGTGCTGAGAGCCAGAATGACTGTGCTGGTAGCTGGGTCAGAATTACTAAGCTCAGGTGTCAGAACTACAACTGCTAAGTGTACTGCTTAGACTATTATTCGGCTATAGCCGGTGCTCAGTAGCTGGGCTCTGACAGGGGTGACCTGCAGCTTTTAGCCAACCAGGGCTGGGACTAGAGGTAGGAGGTGTCGGCTTTGTCTACCTACAGCAATGGTGATCCCCAAACAAGGGTGATCCCCCACGCCCCCAGATTGTGAGGGTGCTTTTCCTGTTATAGTACCTGGCAGAGGAGGGGAAAGGTGATCACTAGAAAAATCACGAAGGCCAGGACCCTAGATGCACTGTAAAATCCTGTACTACAAAAGAAGACCAGCTGGCCAGATGCCAGGCCTTACGCCAAACTGGCACACACAGAGGCAGCTGTCAACCACCAGGGTCCAGCAGGGCAGCAACCCTGGGTGTGACCCCAGGTATGTGTGTGTAGGGGCTGGGGGTGGGGGTGGAGATGAGCGTAGGGGTGGGGAGAGTGTGCACTGTGACCAAGGCAGGAAACCACGTTTCAGGGCAATCCTGCCCTGGGAGGGCACAAACTTCTATTAGCAAAGAAGGGCTGGCACCTGGGTGCCGTGGTGGCTTGATGATGCAGCCCTGGTTGACTGCAGGGAGCTCAGGGCTGTGGGTCCCTCTGTCAGGCTGGATAACAAGAGCTGAGCCCTGACTGCAAATGCTTGTCCTGGTCATTAGTAGGGACCAGGATCAGGAGGGCAGACAGCATAACAGGCCCCGCCATTCCAGGGTCAGCCTGTCCAGCACTCTGAGAGAGTTGGGCACAGTACAGGACCTGAGATAATTAACTGGGGGAATTGCCAGCCCTGACCATGTGCCTCTTGGGGGCAGGCGCAGGGTGCACCAAATCATTCCTCAGGGCCTGGTAGCTTCTGGTAGACCTGGTCCAGCCTCACTGGGCTCCATTCAATGGGCCTGAGTTGGCTCTGTATCCACTTAGGGTGGAGCCACCGGCCCTGTGTCCGTTCTGAGATCTGCTTGGCCCTGTTCCTCTGAGTGCACTCAAGATACTGCTCAGCAAAGAGGGAACTTGAGTTCAGGACTTCTACTGCTCCCCTAGAAGCCTAGAACCAGACACCCAAGAGCCCTCTAGGGAAGGAAAAAGCAGGTATCCAGGTTGTCAAGCTACTTTGATAGCAGAAGAATGGCCTGCACCTCGAGGACTTGAAACACAGTGCACCTTCCAAGACTCCAGATCCTCAGGGCTATAGTTCTAGCATGAAGGGCTATCTTCTCCCAGGTGCCCAGCCCTGTCCGCCCTTGGTGGTATGTGCCCACTCACCTATGCGACAGAGTGGGTTTCATGGAGCTCATGGAGTTGAGGGGGGGCTGCATGGGGAGTTTCCCAGGGGGGTCGCTCTGGCGGCTCTTCTGATGTCGGAGCAGCAGCAGGCGGCCGAGTTCCTCACACCAGGAAGACAGCAGCGCTGTGAGGAAGGACACGATGTCAGTGGCATACGGAGGCCGTGCCCTGCCATGCTCAGCCCCTGGCACCCCTCCCCTTGTGAGGCAGCCTTGTTGTCAGCTTGGCCCCCAGATTCAGGGGACACCAGGAGACTCACTAGGCCTTACTGGGGAGACTCAGTGTTCCAACTGCAGAATGGGACTACTGCCTGGAAGGAGGAATCAAATCATAGGCCAAGGCCTATCTGAACAGCCACTGTGCTGAGAAGAGTGGGTAGGGGTAGCAGAAAGATAGCAGGGTCCAAACAATGGAGAGGAGGGAAGCTGAGGGAGACAGGAGGGCACATGCCTGTGACAGGGCACGGATGGGCACTGCTGCCACCCCAGACTGAGTAGAGCCTGCCCTGTGGCACTGTGAAGTTTGCTCAACATGGCTTCTCCCTAAGAGTTCAATAAAAAATCATAAGGTCTATCCAGGCATGGTGATGCATGCTTATAATCCCAGCACTCTCAGAGGCTAAGGCACGAGAGTCTGGCCTAGACAATTTAACAGAAGATTTTTCTCAAAATAAATTCCGTGCAAAGGCCCTGGGGGGAGGGGGAGGGGAGGGGGAGGGGGAGGAGAAGAAAAAGGCAACACAAAGTAAGGTCTGGAAAAAATCTGTGGCCTTCCTGGAGCTTGTGAAAACCCTGAGTGTCTGTAGGACTTTCCTTGTGACTCCTGACCAGCATCCACAGCACTGAGCACAAGTGCACAGGCACACACCTTCTGCCTACACTCACTACTGGGCCCTGCAGGACAGGGCACAAACGCTCGGGAAGATGATAGGCTTCAAGAGCAGAGGGCAGAGGGGCTCAGCTGGGGACAAAGGCACCCCGCTCTGCAAGGGTGGGGTGGAGGTGAGCCTTGAGAGAGCCGACTCCGACTCCGAGGAAAGAGTGTGTTTCTGCCATCTTTCACTGTCCCAGTATTCGACAACAATGGTGCTGAGGCTGGGGAGGGAACTGGGACAGTGGGGCTCCAGCACTCCCCGCTGTTCGATTCTAGGGAGCTCACACACTCTCTTCGGGCCTCAGTCTGTTTAAAGTTTCAGAGGGTAAGACCTGCCCTCCCTTCCTCCCCACACCTGCTGCAAATGCTTCAGCTACATGGACCCAGGGGCTTGGGCTCTAGCTGGCCTGCCAGGGGACCTCTACTGAACCATCTGCTGGGGGCAAAGCTGAGCCCTCATTTCCAGCTCTCCTTCACCCACACCTGCCCTGCACAATCCCCAGCATTTGCTGTTACAGCCCCCATTTTACAGACACGCAGACTGAGGCTTGGGCAGGGGAGGCACATCCTCATACAACCACAGCTGTCAAGTGGCAGCGACAGAGATGGTGTCTGGGCCTGATGAAACCTTCAGAAGGCAACAGCTCAAGTGATCATGGTCTCCCACCTCCTTAGATTTAGTGAGGAGCCCTGGAGTCACCCCTTCACCGCACTTAGCCAGCATAAGAGGCAGATACCAAAATTTACAATGACCACTCAGATCCTAGATGGGGTCCCCCATCAGCCTGGGGCCCCAAGAGGTCTCTCCAGTGCCATTGTGTCCACTGGCTCAGCTCTGGGTGGTGTGGAAAGACACCTAACCAAAGTCAGGGATGCTGCTCCATGCCTGAAATCCCAGGACTTGGGAAGCTGAGGTAGGAAGACTGCTGTGAGTTTGAGGTCAGCCTATGCTATATAGCGAGACCCTATCTCAACCCCTCTCCCAGAGTTGCTCAACCGAAGAGGCAAGTGCGGGCTGCAGGCCTGGAAGGCACTGTTTCTCCCTGAGGGCAGGCAGTGGGTAATGGTCATAAAGGCTGTATCCTGCCCCTCTCCATGGGATCACCTGGCTGCCACCCGCAGAAGGAGGAGGGCATGAGAGGAGAGGCGCCCCGTCCCCAGTCTGTCTGCCCAGGAACTGGTGAAGGCTCCTACAGCAGGTGCCCAGCACACATCTGCTGTGGCTGGCAGGGCACAGCCTGTTCAGAGGCTGGAGCCGCCCGTAATGCGCCTCTAGACCGCTCCCTTCTTCTCCCAGGTTCCTTGTTAGGCTTCTTGTGCGGGGGCACTGGGCATCTGGAAACTCATTTGCACACCAGGCACGAGGCCCGCCCGACTGCAGTGAGGAGGACGCTCGGCTGCCAGCACAAAGGAAGGCCGCAGATGGTGCTGCCTGCCGCCCGCCCCGCCCCTCCTAGCCCTCACTCTGCCTGGGTGCCGGCCACAACGTGCACCAGGGGGGATTCAGGACTGGCCTCCAAGGTCCCTGGCTGCCCTAGTCCCTGGTCCAGCCTGGCCCTGCCTTCCTATTCCCAGTGAGTGAGTGGATTTCTGCAGAGGAAAGAAAGGCAGCCCCAGTGGCAGGGCTGGCTGGTGGTCTGACTTGCAGGGGAGCAGGCGCAACGTGTGCTAGGAAGTGGTCTTCACTGGAAGGCCAGTCCTCATTCCTACAACCAGAGACCCCACCCTGCCCCTGGCTGAGCCGCTGGCAGCTGAGCCCGAGCCAGTCTCTGGCACCCCACTGTGGTGGGCTATATAGCACTTTTCCTATACAGCACAGAGCAACAGGAGCCATTCGGTGCAAACGTTGCTCAGTGGCATCTGCAGCCAAAGTGAGAGTCCAGGGACCTTTCAGAGAACCGGGAAGACACACAGGGCCACACACAGGCAGATGGTGATTATGCCCAGGACAGACTCAGCCACCAGGCCAAGCAGGGTCCAGTGGCCCAGATCTGAGGTGCATGTCTGTGGCCTATCACTGGCTGGGTGGGGCACAAGCCTTCCCAGGATGGAGTGGCAGGGTGCGGAACACCTGCTGTGTGTATTAGGATGAGCCTGGCAGTGAGGGAACAGTTTTGGTCCTAACCTGGATGCCCCTCCTACCACCCAGGCAGCCAGCATGCCAGCCCCTGCTTGTCCCAAGTTCCATTCACAGGTGGCAACAGGACTGGCCCCAAAGGGCCATTAAAACAGCAATGAGGACCCCACATCCCTGCCCCTTTTACTTAGTGCAGTGTGCTGGGTCTCAAGGGCCTGGGCAGTGCATGTAACTCCCTCTCTTGTCAACAAAGGGCAGGTAGCTCCGCCCGGCGCTCCTGCGGCCTGAGGTCTGCAGAGCTGGCAGAGATGCCATTCTAACCCTGGGCTGGCCTCCAAAGAGCTGAGTGTGACTACAGGGAGAAGAGCCAAAACTGGTAAGGGGTGAGAGAGGCAGCCAGGAATTGCCTTAGCTCTGCCTGTCACTTTTGAGCCTCAACGCAGATTTCCAAGCAACCCTCAGACTTCTGGATATAGACAACGTGCAAACATGTATGACCCACAGGTGTAAAATGATTGCTCGGGCTCCCTCGTGCCCCTCCTAACCAGATCTGTTGTCACTAGGTTTCTACCACTTTGATCCATCCCACCTTAGGCACCTAAGGGTCTGATCACTCATCCAATCTGCATCTGACAAGCAGCTGCTGAGCACCTACTAGGCGCTAGGGTTCCTGCGGTGGAGCAGGCTAGGTCTGCACCTTTCCTGAAACCCTTCGTGGTTCCAGTGCCAAGTCCAAGCCACCCAGGCGATGTGCAAAGTCCAGGAGGTTGAGCTGGGTGGCGGCCTCACCTCTCCTCTCTCCTGACCTTGGGGGACCGCGGCTGCATTGTGTTTCAGAGCGGGGGACCCTGACAGCCTGGGATCCAGAAGCCAGCTCTACCCTCACAGGACAGGAAGGCTGTGCAAAACAGCAGCTGATCTTCTCAGCAGTGCTCCTTGCAGCCAGGGGCCACCGCAGTGCTCCTTAGGGAAAAGAGAAAGCCACGCAGATGTCAGGGTGAGGCACGCTGGAGTGGAGAGGCCTTGCTGCGCTTGGGGTGCCCTCATGGGGGGCAGTCCCAGCGTGGTGGGAAGTCATGACCCGCTGACCTCAGAGAGAAGACAGAAAGCAGGAGCCGCAGAGCCCTGGTTTGGCAAGCGAGGGGGCGGGGCAGATGCAGACAATAATGGGCGGGGCGAAGGGAAGTGGAGGCCAGGTCCCAGCATCCGAGGAGCAGACAAGCTGGCCAAGCTGGCTCAGAAGGAGCACGAAACTAGAGGGAAAGAGACGCTGCCCATAGAAGGCCGGGACGGCAAGGCCTGGGAATCAGGAAGGGTGGGAGCAGCGGGGAGAGTGTGAAGGGCCGTCTGCAGGATGCAGGGACCTGGATGAGGTCCAGCAGGAGCATTATCCCGCGTGCTGCAGTCTGGGAGCAGCACTCAGCAAAACAAAGGCGCCTCGAGGATCACAGAGATCTGGAGGACCTCGGGGACAGAGGGACTGTGCCCATGGGGGACCCCCTCCTCTCTCCTTTGTGAGCTGTCTCCACATGCTGGAGGGAGTGCCTGGGGGTGTCCACTCGGACCCACCTCGCTCTGACCTCTGACTGCCCTTTTCTTTTCCCTAAGGGACACTGTGGTGGTACCTGGGTGCAAGAGGCATTGCTGGAGGAAATACTGTGGGGAGAGGGAGGGGCTTCTAAGACCCAGGAGATCCCTCAGTGGGATAGAACACAGCGCCCTGCCCTCAAATCAGGGGGCAGGGAGAGTTAAGCAGAAGGGGGCAGGAAGAACCTCTGGGAGGATGCCAGGGAGTTCACTATTATACTAAAAATACCAGGGGCATTTCCAGATGCTTCTGTACCACCAGCTTCCTGAAGGCCACATGAGATTGACACAGCTGGGAGGCCCGGCCCTGGGAGTGAGGGGCAGCAGAGCTGGACTCCATGCTGGTCCCTTTTCTCCCTCGTCTTCCATGTGTACCCAGATCCACCTGGATCTCAGGAGCACTTCCAGCTACCTCAGGTGGAGGACCCTGCCTGTGTCACCCACAGGTCACCACGAGCTGACTGCCTTGGCAGCCTGTTCCCTTTGATCCTTGGCTGACCAGGTCCAAGTCCCCTCTGCAGCCTGACAGTTCTTTCTGAGTTCCCACAGGAGCATCCCATCTTCTGTCTCAGTCTAGAGAACAGCCTCCTGTCAGCCTACCCTCCACGGAGAATGCAAAGGATTCTGTCCACACATGCAGGCTGGTCGCCTCTTGTCACCCCTGGTGCTCAATAGAGGGCTGCAACAGAGTTGGAGGGGCTTGCTGCTACAGCCCCAGCTCCCAGCACGGCATTTAGCACACGCTACACAGCTAACACAGGATGAATAGGTTTCCATGAGTCACAGACAGGAATAACCCAGTACACAGAGAGGGTGGGACAGATAGTCACACACTGAGCACCGCATTCAAGATCTGAAGTGCTCCGTAGTTTTAAAACTTGCAGCAGCGCACCATTCCCAAGTGGAGTCCTATCAGGATGCACCCAGAGTTGCCACATAAAACCTAAAAGACAGTCAAGGGACACACAGCCACAGGGGAAATGGGGAGAAGGTGAGGAGTCTGTGGGAACATTAGGACCAGCACCGCCTAGTTTTCCTCCACCCTGTGCTCAATGTGTTGAGGGTCTCTGGGTCTGTCATAGTTCCCCTGATACCCTGAAAGATGGTCTCCTTTCTTCCTGTTTCTTAAGCTCAGGCCAGGCCCTCCCACTCTCTGACCTTCCTCTTTCATCTCCCTCACACGGGGTTCTGGGGCCACAGTGGAGGCAGAGCATCACATGCACCTCCAGCCCTGGGTTCCAGCTCCCAATTCATGTGCAGAGAAGAGGTGATAAAGGCCCAGAAAGGTGTCGAGGGGCACAGGACTTAAGGTGGCAAGGGCTAGACTTCCTGCATCCTACCTGTAAAACAGGAGACAACAGGACGGACTGGTCCCACTCACAGGCCTGGTGAAAGGAGCCCTGGATGAAAGACAGTCTGCACTTTGTGACCACACAGGAGATGGCATGTCTTAAGCCAAAGGTTCTGGCTGGAACCCGGGCAGCAGGAAAATGCTGTCCACCTCTCGTCCCCAGAAGGCAGAATGGCTGGACATGGGCTCTGGGCCAGGCCACCTGGGTTCATGTCTCAGCTCACCATTCAGCAGCTGTGTGACCCTGAGAGGGTTCCTTAAGCTCTCAGGGCTTTGGTTTGTCCTTCCACAAAATGGGACTAACAAGTATTACTTGCCTCGTTAAGTTATGAGGATCAAAGAAGCTCAGGCACATAAAATACTGGTCCAACAGCCGGCACAAACAAAGCATTCTGTGAGAAGCAACTGTTCCTGTCATTTCCTGCCATACTCCTCTTAGGCCACCAATGCTGGACACCCCCAGAAATGGAAACAGGCTCCACCCTATCTCTGCTGGTTCTGTCCTCTGGCCGACTCTAAGGAGACCACACAAATGCTTCTCCTAGATGCTCAAACAATCCAGCCTGCCGCCGCCTCCTTCACACTGGACACTCCCTGGGGCTGGCAGTGTTGCCCTGAGCACCCAACTGCAAGCACAGCCCACATCTGCCCTGCCACATACTGCACATCATCGGACTCCAGGCCCCGCACACGTTACTCCACAGTACTCACTCATGACTCAGCTCCCGGGCCCCGCAGGCCGAGTAGGCATCTTTCCCCTGAAATGCTGCACACGAATTGGGGTGGGGGTGGGGAACGGGACTCTGCAGGCACCTTCGCCACCTGGGTCCTGCACTGAGGCCAGCACTGGAAGGAGGCGCCGAGCCTACTCTCTCCTCAGGCCCCACCCTACCATGGCCTGCAACAGGGGGCAGTGTGGATAGGGGTGGGGTGGGATAGGGGACAGGAGCCGGGCTGCTTCTCTTACTGCCCAGCAGGAGCCACTGGTCTGACCTGTGACCTCCAAGAACATAGAAATCCCCAGAACCATCACCCCACCTGGTGGTTTCCTGCCGTCCTCTCCTGCAGGCCCTCCACTGCTGGGCCCCCAGAATGGAAGACGACAGCCTTTCCCACCATGGCCAGTCCCCTGGCATTGTCTCCTCACAGAAGGAAACAGCACAGGAAGCACATGGCCATGGAAGCGTAGAGGGATGGTGACCTGGGGCCCTTGGGATGGGTGGGGTTCTAAGAAGGCCACTGGGCTGGTAGTGCACTCTCAGGTCACCTGTGCAGGTCTGTTAAGCAAGACAGCCCAGAGAGACCAGGAGATACACAGGCACTCCTTCCCCTATAGGGGCTGCCTAGACTGGGAATGGGCAAATAGGCTCAAAAGGGTCCCACCACTGCTATGTAAGGGTTTCATGTTCCCAACCTGGGACATCACATGAGAGCAGGCGTGTCCCCAGGAGATGGCTCAGCACCATCACAGCTTCTTGCCTGAATCTGCTGCCAACTTCCTGTGTGACTATGGCACAACTTCCTCCCCTCACTGGGCCGCACGTTGGAATAAGGAGTGGGCACTGTACTCTGACCTTGCAGTGGGTCACATCTCTCTCTCACCAGAGCATGCCCCTTCTCACCCCTGCAGGTGTGCACAGTGGCCGAGCCAGAACCCGGGAAGAGGAGGAGATAGTCTTGGTCACACAGCTAACTTGTGCAAGAGCCCAGCAGGGCAGGTGGGTGGGCGGGGGCACTGTGCGGCTTGCTGAGAGTCAGGACTTCTACTTGGTTACAGAAAACATCACTGGGGGAGCTGGAAGTTGGACTTGGTAGCTCTGATCGAGGATCCCTGGGATCCCAAGACCAGAGTTGTTTTCCTTGGGGAAAAATCTCACTCTCCTGCAGACAGGCCATGTTGCTGCCCTATCACCACTGGCAACACCTGTCCTGGGCCTTAGCTGCCCGAGCTGAGTAGATCCTTGTTCTCTGCTGCCCGCTGTCATCTCCACCATGTATGGGTAACAAGGGCAACACAAGGAGAACCTGTGTGCAGCCTTTTCACTGCAAGTGGCCCTGACACCTCTGCTTGCTTCCTGCTTCTTGCACACGTTCAGGCCCCACGTGCAAGGAAGACAGGCCATGCCTGGGGTGCAGCTGGGCTGCTCACGGCCTGTCCTTACCTGCTCCTCAAAGCTAGGTAGGTCCTGCCTTCCAGACCCAGCCAAGAGAGGGCCTCAGGCGTCCCTCCCTCCTTCCTTTCCCTCCCCAGCTCCCAGAACCCTCCTGCTCCCTACCACCCCCTCTCCCCAAGGGCTCCAGGGCTGGCAGGAGCTGAGTCTCCAGGCAGGCGTGTGAACACACCCTGGGAATTGAACTCTGGGGGACCTCAGTGCCTGCAGGGCTTATTCCCAAACCAGTTTGGCTGTCCCTCTCCCAGCAGAGGCTGGGCCGGCTGAGCAGGATGCAAGGACCTAAGGGGGAGCTGCCAGAAGGGACAGGCCTCTCCTTGGCTTCAGGAAAATCCAGCCTTCAACCTCCCTGCCTCTCCTCACACAGCACCAGGGCTGCCTGGTGACTCAGGTTTGACTGCAGAGATACCTCCCTGCAAGGGCAGAGGTGTGCTTTCAGGAGAAAGAGAATGCCCCTCTGTTCCTGGGGGCTCCTGCTCTGCAAAGTACCACCTTTGCCCCCTCCAGGTGCTGCCAACCTGAGGTTGGGCCTGGGCTAGCTTCTGTCATCTCACCCCAGGGATGGCCATTTGCTGGCTGTCACCTCAGTGGGAAATTAGGGAGCATTAGATAACAAAGCAAGTGTACTGGGCAGAAGAGGGGACCCCTGCCAATTCTGGGCCCCAGCAATGGGCCCAAGCCTGTGCTTCATAATAGACTGAGGCCAGGAGGGCTCTGTGTACCTGTTTTCCATATCCTAGGAGGACATGAGATCCTACATGACAGACCTCCTTGGTACAGAGGGTGCCCTGGTGTCCATGGTCTACCCACTTCCACACTCCCCCAAGGAGCACCCCAGCAGGCAGAGTGCAGCCCAGTGAACCAGGGCGGCTGGGCTGAGGTCAATCTATCCAGGGAAGTGAGGATGCCCCCCAAGCTGGCCTTGGGTCAACCCTCACAATACCAGTGAAGCTGCAAGGTGAGCAACGGGCCACGCCTACTCTGCCTGGAGCCACTGTCCCCCCCAGGAATCTCCGCACCGCATACCGGCCTCATTCCAGCAGGAGCCACCCTGAGAGTCTATTTTTCATTCCGCATGTACAGTTTTCTCCTCTGGCTAAACACCACTGCCCGTTGCTCGCTCTCAGGGAGCTGGAGAGCTAAGGAGGGGTTACGGGAATCAATTTCTTCCCTGGGTAATTTACTTGTCTAAGGCTTCCCAGCTGGACACACGCAGTCTGGCTGTGTCCTCCCCTCCAGTTTAAGGACAGGTTGGAGCAAGGCCCGGCACTTTGTAAGATCTCACAGTCCTGGTTTGTGGTCATGCAGCCTCTGTGGATGGCAACAGCCCAAGTCTGGGTGCTGCGAGCTCTGCATGTACTCTCTCGATCAGATCTGGACACCACATCCAATCCCAGGCCCTTGTCTCTTCCCAGGGGAGCCAACAACCAGTGACAACACTTTGTGCTGTGGTTTCACAATGCTTTTGTAAATAAGGAGGGGAAGAGGGGTTAAGGGGAGGTTAGGGGATGGGGGAGAAAAGAATCCAGTTATATCAAGTACGGTTGCAGATTCCCTATGATGAATGTGATCATTATGTATACCTAAAATGTACCAGTAAAAACCACTTTCTTTGAAAAACAAGAAAGAAAGGTGGTTTCATCTCACTCACCCTGAGCTCATGAAACTTGGACCTAAGGAGTGACCAAGGGGCGTGGGTATCCTGGTGAGAAGGGACAGTGCCGGGATAGAGTGGCCCAGGAGTTCCACAGCGCTGACCACACAGTTGGGGTTCAGGTCACTGGCAGAAGGCAATCTTGGGGGAGACTTGCAGAGCACATCCCTGATGCCCCCAGCCTCTTGGAAGCCCCGGCTTTACCCCACCCTTCCCTGCTGAGCCTGGCTGCCTGACCCAGTTCATCTCTAAGAATCTCAGGTTCCTGGTGCAAGAAACCCACAGGGTGACTCCTCCCTTCAGTGTTAGGTCAGTGATCCTTGGGTCCAAATCGGGCCAAGGTCTGAGCCACCAGGCAGGGGGCTTCACACCAGCTATGCTCTATCCAGAGTCACACAGATGTTCTCAGCCCAGGAGGAGGCTGGCACTGTCTGGGCCTCTTCAAGCATGGCTTGCAGTGGTCCCAACCCTACACAGCGGGAGACGACAACCTCAAAATCACTCTTAAGGGACAGCACAGATTGATTGCCTACACATTTCATGTTTCTATATTTTGACCTTCTAATCTGGACCCAAAAAGTTACCCATGCCCGGCTGTTACCCCCTGCCCCAAACACCTGACAGTTCCTTTGTGGTCCCACTGGGCCAACTTTCTAAGCCACAGGGGTCTTGCACGCATTCTGCAGCACATCTGCCAGCATCTCAGCACACCGCATGCTTGTTGTAGGCCTATAGCTGTCATGTGCCTCATTTGCAGAAAACCTGACACAGACACTAAATTTATAAAACGCCAGAGGTGGGGCAGGAAATGAAATATTTTTCTCTTCCCAGAAGATCCTTTACCTGGTGAAAGGATTCTCCAGGAGGTTTCTTTAACTCTCCAGTTGCCTGGCGCAATATGAATCGTTTATGTAAGTTATCTTTCCATCCAGTGCTTCCTGGAGCCACCTGGTACTCAAGAGGGCAACACACACACCTGTGTGACATTACGCAAATCTACATCCTGCATGCTAGAGTCCCAGGATGGGGCTCTACCACCAGGCCAGGTCTTCCCCACCTTACCCAGCCACAGATCATCAGGAAGGCATGTTAAAACCCACGAGTACTGGGCCCCACCCCAAGAGGGTTTCTGAGTCAGTGGGTCTGGGGTGGAGTCCAAGAATCTGCATTTCTAGCCAGTTCCTGAGTGATGTTGATGTTGCGAGTCCAGGGACCCCACTTTGAGAATCACTGCTCTAGACCAAGGGCTGGGGTGAGCTCAGAGCCTGGCAGGATGTGGGTGCCCAGCAGCTTCATGAATGGATTCCCTCTGGTCTCAGAATGTATACAAGTTTCACCTCCCTGACCTCTGCATTCAAGGCTCTGGAGAAAGAAGAGGGGGCACAAGTCAGAACTGGGTGGAGTGCAGGTTTTACCTACAAGTATAACTGGTGTGATCTTGGACAAGGCCCCACAGTGTGTGCATTGGTTTCTGCATGTGCATGTAGACCTTTCTCATGCCGTTGTTCCCGGGGGTACTGGTGTAACCCTGCCAGTGGCTAAGATGCAGACTGACTCCGGCTGGGCCCTGCTCTCAGCACCCTGCTCTGTGGTCTAAACAAAGTTCTTCTTTGATGCCATGACACTGTTGTCCCCCATGACATCTCTCAGCTCTGCCACTTGCTGGTATGCTAGCCATGAGGCCCTGAGCCTTCTCTGCCTCGGTGTTTCCCTTGTGGAGTGGCCGAAAGGGCTGATAAGGTTTTGCAGGGATCCACATCCGTGTGGGCTCTCCGGAAGCAGCCTCAGGTACAGCAGGGGACAGACAGCAGCCTGGGCCCTGCGAAGCTCAGGCCCAGCTCCATTCTCTTGCAGAGCCGCTAGGGGAGGGCTCATCGTTTGTTTAGGCCTCTGCAGTGCTTAATCACTACACAGCGCTCCCTCCTCCTCCTCTTCCCCTCCAGCATTGGCTCTCTCCCTGCAGGAAACGGCTCTCTGCCTCCTGCCTCTGATAGAAGCCATAAAAAATTAACACAGCAAGCAGGGAGGAGGAAATACCAAGGTGGGAGGTGAGTCAGCTGGGTAAGTCTGGAGCCGGGGAGCTGGCCTGGCCACACAACTGACCATGTGGAACTGCCATAGAGTCTTGGATGGTGGTCAGCCAGGGGTGGGGCACAAACCCCAGGACTCCCCTCGGGGGGAGGCAGATTACACAGTCAGGACCTTCCTGGGGTACTGAGACCCTGGAGAATCTGAGGACAGGGAAATACTCCACTCTACCTGGAAGAGAGCCAGGTCATACAGGGACATGTCCTCGGGAAGGTCAACAGCGGGCCAGGAAACTCAACACAGCCCTTTTCTCCATTAATCTGACTGAAAATCCCATGAAGTGGAGCTGCTACCTTCATTCTACAGGAGGACACCAATACTCGGAGAGGTTAAGGAATCCCTCCAAGGGCAACTGTGGAATATAGTCTATAGGGTGGGCCTATTTGCTTCTAGCTAATAAAAGTACTTCTTATTTACATAAGCAACACACAGATCTGTCTCTTCACAGAGCTACTGTTTCAGAGAGAGAGGCCAGGAAAGGAGGAGAGGGCCCACATGAGCCAGCCCCAAATCCCTTGTTCTCCTGTTGCATGTCACGATTCTACTTCTTTGCTCTGAGGCACTGTGTGTGTCACCAGAAATAAAGAAGTAGGAAAACAGTCTATCTTGAAAAAAGAAACCACAGCCTCCCCCATCATTCCTCTCACGAGGGAGCTGCTGGGGTTCCCGCCTCACCCCCAGTTCTCCTCAGCCAGGGCTTCCCTGACTTGCCATTTCATAAATGGTGGCGCCGCCCCCTGCCACTCGATTCCGCTGCTCTCCTTCCCTGTGTCACCCCTCTCCAGAGCACTGTAACAGGCTTTGAAGAAATCCTGTCTTTTGTTTTTGTTCTCAGCACTGGGGGTCAAACCCAGGGATGTTCTACCACTGAGCTACATTTCTGGTGCTTCTTGCTTTTTAAATTTTGAGACAGCATCTCACTGTCTTCCCCAGCTGGTCTTGAATTTGCAGTCCTGAGAAGCTGGGATTACAGGTGTGTGGCAGTGTCTGGCTCCTTTTCTATGCCTTCTCTCTCCCAAGGACTCAGTGTGGTCTGGGCCATGGGCAGGGGTTCAGAGCTCAGGATGACCAGACGGAAAACTTGATCCTAACCTCATGCCACAGACCCAAATTGCTGAGGTGGAGGGCAATAACATGATCTAAAACAGGAGAATATCTCCATAACCTTGAGATCTGAGAAGACTCTGAAGGACCGCAAACCACAGCCTGGGAACTTTAACTTACTGGTAAAGTACCTGCCTAGCATGTGTCATAATGGAAAGTTGGTTAGGTTTCCTATGATACTGTGAAGAACTTCTGTACCAAAAGTGCTGAATACTAATATACTCCACGAAGAAAGGAGAAGACTAGAGCACTCAGGTTGCCAGAAGAGTCACATGAGACAGAAGCCACATAGTGCTTAAGGGAGCTGGGCTCTCCCCAAGACTGTAGCAACCCAAGATAGCTTCCCTGAAGATGGGAAGCAATTCCTTCCCAATCCCCCCTTTCCCTCCACTTCCATGAAACCCAGACACTTTAAGACAAGACAGAATGCTCCAGCTGCCTGCCCCTGCCCCTTCTAGAGATAACCAAGCAAGAAGAAACAAATCAAAGCACCCAGGAGCCTGGCAAGGCCTTGGGACGTTTGGCTTGATGGGGGCAACACCATTTAACAAAGCTCACATCATCCATCACTTGGGCCCAGTCATTTAGAGCCTAGGCATTTGATTAAACCAATATGGGAGGCTGGGGCAAGGTATGGCTGGGTGCTTCCTACCTTTGCCTACAAATTAGACCGTCACACACAATCTGATTACCTTGACTGCCACATTTATCTCGAGAGAGGGCCATCCATCACTCCCCAGCAGCTGGCTCCGTCTGCCCCACATTAACTCCACCGAGAGGGAGCCAACTTGGCCCCAAACTTTCAGCAAGCAATGTTTACTCATTTGGTCCATCAGAATCAGTCACTCAGCAGGTACTTGCCTCAAGTACCCTGCAAGAAAGCAGCCCTTTCCCTGCCTCTGGGAGCAGGGCAGAGCTTGTGGAAGAGGAGGAATCTCCCTGGGCTCTGAGGGTGGCACAGTGACCACAGTGGTCACAGCTGTAACCCAACTCCCCTCATCCAACTGCAGCCTAGCACACTACACAGCCCCAATCTTGTCTCCCACGTCACGCCTGTGAAGTGGGCTGACAAGGTAGCACAGCACTGCCACAGAAGCTCTGCATGGGTGGAAGTGTTTTGTGCTGCCTAAACCAGAACTGGGAGTCACGTGTGGCCATCGAGCACCTGACCCACAGCTGGTGCAACAGAGGAGCTGAGTTTCAATTTCATTTAACTTTAATTCATTAAATGTAAGTGTCAATGCCACATGGGGCTCCTGTGCTGGACAGTGCAGATCCAGGGCACAGCTTGGCCATGACAAATGCCCCACCAAGGCCAAATCCTGGTTTTCTGGATTCTGAGACTGAGGAGGACAATGGCCGATACCTGAACAACCCTGGATGACAATGTAGTCACCTCTTTGGTCTCACAGTCCTGCAAGGCAGGCAGATTTCCAGTTTTAAGAAAAAGAAGGGGTAATTCTAAGGGTAAAAGATGGCAGAGGCGAAGCCTAAGCTCAGGTCTCTGTGGCTTTGAACCCCATCTTTGCACTTGATTCTCCAGCAGACAGAGAGCAAAGCACCGGAAAAAGGCAGATGAGGACAGGTGTACTGGGCAGGAACTAGCAGCATCCTGCCTGGTCATCGTCATGGTCTATAGGGGTCAAAGCTGCCAGTTCTGCTTCTGGATACCAGCACTGAGGAGGTGGGTGCCAGGCATAGATTCTTCTCAGAGCCTGGCCCTGCTCAGCCCTGCAGGTCTAGCCCAGGATGTCACTGAGGCTCTTAGAGCTCAGGGCAGAGCTGGGGCAGCTTCTGGTAACTGTGGTTCTAAATATACCAGCTCTAGGATGGGCTCTTGTCCTAAGACTTCTGCAGAATAAGCAGGGCATTCTGAAAGGAGCTTCAGTGACACCAGAACCAGCAACAGAGTCCAGAGACATCAGGCTTCCTCCTGCTTTCCAGGGTGCTACATGGCACTGCTCAGAAGTCTAGCAGATGGGCACCAGTTGAACTTCTGTGTCCAAAAACCCCTCTCCACTGAGAGCTGTGGGACCCGAACCCAGCCACCCCACCCTGCAGGTCTTTTTTAAAATCAAAAAATGTAGATAAAACCACAAGCATATGCAAATCTTCCTGTGAGGGGTCAGGCAGAAGGGCCCTGTAAATATACCAGCAGCTGGGATGTGGCCACATCTGAGGGTAGCCAGTCTCAGGCAGAGCTCCCTGATGCCTGAGCTGGAGAACCCCCCAGGATTTCTTCTAAAACTGTGGGCTGCAAAAAACAGACCTGGATCACCTTGGCTGCATGTGAGCACCCCTGCAGTGGCTACTATGTCCCACAGGCAGGGTGCTGCCTACTCCAGTTGGCCAGGGCCGCTGGGAAGGGCCCCAGGGACACACTGAACCACAGGAAGGAGGGGGCTGCCCTGGATGGAATGCTGGATGTGCTGGCTAGAGACCACCACTGGGATGGGTTGGTTGGATGAGGTGACCTAGAAGAGCCAAAGGTGAGAAGGGAGTGGAGTTACCCAGGAGCCAAGGGGCTCCCCAGAGCATCCCATCTCTCTGATTCATCCCTCTCGACTGTCCCAATTTGAAGGCACTTAGACACTCACACATTAGTATAAATGAGTTTACAATAAACTGTGCCAAGATTGGGCAAGAAGTACTCAACAGGAAAAGGACAGGGTGTGGGAAGGTGGCAGGCAGCTCTCCCTATTGAGCCACCTCCCAGTGCCAAGGAAGTCACCCATGAGCTTCACAATGGGGACCCTCTGCTGCTAGGCCCACTAGTTTTTCCCTACCCTCCCCAAATGCCAAAATGCCAACACTCTTTTGTTGCCACTTAAACCAATTTGGGGGTAATTCCGCAGGCAATTGTCTTCCGATTTACAATGCGGCTCTGTGATTGCATCCAGGCTGATGGTTCAGGCTGTAATTGTATGGTAATCACTTCTGTTTATGATCGATGCGGAAATCACTGTTGTTTTCCAGCAGGCTTGTTAAATCAAAGAAGTGCAGGGGTGGGGAGGGAGAGTTTATTTCTGTGAGTTGGAGCCCCGGGAAAATGAAATTAGGCAGAGCAACCCAATGTGGGGGATGTGGCTCCAGGGCACCCTCAAGAGCTTGGAAGCAGAGTCAGAGGCAGACAGGGACACAGAGAGGCAGAGAAACAACCAGGGAGAGGCGCAGGGATTTCAGGGACTGGACGGCTTGAGGTGGGTGGTCAGAAACTCTGATATACTAAAAGGCCCTCATGGACCCCACTCCTCCTACACACACAGAAGTTGAGATGGAGGCACACTCAGGAGACCTCTCTTTAACACCCTCACCTGCCAGCCCTGCCCTCACCCATTCCTACAGAGCGCCGGGGACAACCAGGTGCCAGGTGGTAGACCGGGCACAAGCTGCCCCTCAGGGCTACAGCCCCATACCTCCCCCACCTGGGACCTGCCTGCCTCCTCCTTGCCCTGCCCTGAGGCCGCCTACCTGCCACCTACAAACAGGGTGGCAGATGGCACCTGGGGGCCCGGGTGGCAGAAGCACGGCAGGTTTGTGAGCTGAGCTGCTGCCTTGGGGAATGAGGGGGAGCTGCCCACCTGGCGGGCAGAAACCTAAACCTCCCAGAGGCTGCAGGGAACAGGCCTGGGCCAGGTGGGGGGCAGTGCCTTCCAGGGCAGCAGAGGCACTGTGCACAGAGGTCTGGGCCGTGCAGGCTGGAGGCCAGGAGCCTGGAGGGTGCAGGAGCACCAGCTGTCATAGGCAGTTCCCACACATGAAGGTCGCAGGCTGAGCTCGGCTCCAAGGCATATGTTTGAAGGGGACTGTCAGGCAGTGCACTGGAAATCAGGATCCTGGTAACAGTATCAGGTGTTAGGTTTCTAAAGCCAAGAAGGCTCACTGCCCTTGCCTTGCCTCTGCCAGCGCTCCTTACTTCACAGTCCTGGCTGCCTCCCTGGGGGCTCCCCCACCCGCTGGACTCTTGGCTCCTGACATCACGCTGACTGTGATGCCGAACCTGGTCACCCTCAGACTGGTTTTTGCACATCCATGGTGACTTTGCTTCAGCTTTGCTTTGCAGTGAGCGGGAAAAATCAAGCTGCATACTGTTATAGCTGGCTTCCCAGTGACAGCAAGGACAACATGCAGCAGCCCACCAGAACCTGCCTGGGCACAAGGGCCTCAGGGTGGGGTACGCCCTCCCCTATACGGATGTCCACAAAGACAGCCAGCCTTGGGACAATGATCTCAGCCTGCTTCTTGCTTTTCTTTAATGAGGGGGGGGCCTTGCTATGTACCCAGGGTGGCCTCGAACTCACAGTCTTCTTGTTCAACCACCTATGAGTAGGGATCACGGGCCTGTGATACTGCCGCCAAAGGCCCACCCCTTGAATGTCCAGGACAGAACTGTCCCCTCAGCCCTCCAGACACTTGTGAGTTTCAGGCCCCAAACATACCCCAGCCTGACCCTCAAACAGGCCACCTCCTGCCATGCTGGGCCTGAGCTGGGATGCCCCTGGCTGCCTAATTAGGGGCTCAGCAGGGCATGCCAGAAAGTGCTGGAAAACCTTGAAGTGGAACAATTGCTCTTAATTGGACTTCTAGGATTCATCTTAAGAAAACAGACCACTCCCCCACCCCAGGGACTTGGTTTCTGAAGTACATACAAACAAGTGATAGTTATTCCACATTAGCAACAAAGTTGGTGGAAAATGAGAATTTTAAGTCATAATTAAGTTTCCTAAATGGAGAGGGAAAATCCAAGGGTGGGGGGGGTGTGTTTCAGCAGTACATATTGGAGGCTGAGTCAGTCCATGGGTATCTTTTGGGGTCACAATGCCATCCTTCTACTGGAGGGCTCCTAACTGAGCCCCAGACACAGATGAGGATGATCCTGCTGTCTGTACCCCAAACTCCCTCAGACCCTGTCAGAAAGTGAAGATGGGGGCTGGTGGGATCCTGGGGTGCTGAAGACTCAGACTCTAAACCCGGATGCCAGAGCCAGGCCTTTAGCTCCATCCTGGACTCACAGTACCTGGCTCCAGGGCCCCTATCTGCCTGCTGGAAATCACAAAAACATCCCCATTTCCAGAGTAGCATGGACAGGGAAGAGACACTGGACACTAAACATCCAGCACATTTACTCCCTGCAGGTTTTAGAGACAGCCCATAACCTCCAACTTCGGCCCTGAGTCTTGAGTTTAAGTTAAGGCCATGGGCATGTTTTACCTCCCTGCGCAGCTAACGGAGAGAGTACCTAGGGTGAGTCTGCAGAGTGGAGTCTGGGCAGTGGCTGGATGGAGAAGCAGCCAGGCCACCAAAGGTGCAGGGAGGGCTCAAAGAGACCCAAGCTTCCCTGGGTTCTTCTACCCTGGTGCTACAGGGAATTTTTGTCCACAGCATATAGCAGGTGCTACATAAAAATAATCTGAACATCTTTCCCTGCAGGTAGCTTTGAGAAAATCCATAGCATTTTTTAGCCACCCCAGGACAGATAAGAGGAAGCTGTGTACACCAAGGCAGACTTCCCCAAGGAGCCATAGGCACCCTTTCCTGAAGGCCTGGGAGGTCCTGTGTCTTCCCTGGAACAGGATGGGTCCTCTGGGCCCCTCTCTACTCCTGGGGTCAGCTCTGGCTTCCCAAGTCCTTTCCTCAGCCCCTCTGGCAATCACAGGCCTGTACCCCTGAGTTGGCTGGGGGCCTGCCTGCCCTGGGAGAGAGCAGCAAGGGCCTCCACACACCTGCCCTAACACAATGATGACTAATATTGAAGCACTGCATCCTTTGTGTGGGATCCCTGGACTTGTTGAATACCCCAACAATCCTGAGGTTGCTGTTATTATCAGAGCTCCAGTAAAACACACCTGAGGTCATATAGCTGGTTCACAGAGGGGGCTCCTGCATGCCCCACAGGGAACAGGACATCTGTACCCATATACACGTGTCACCTGGCTCCTCACATGTCCCTCTCATGTCATACACGTGCCACCAACACCCTATTTCCTAAGCCTGCACAAACTCACAAGAAACCATTCACATCCTCATCAGACAATGATTCAATGTGGAAACATCCTTTGCACATCAATGTGGGCACGCGCATGTTCTAGTGCAGGTGTGTAAGGTACCTGGAAGATGCAAATCCCACGGAACGTTTGCAAGCATTACATCTCACTCCTCGTCACCAGCACACATGCCCTGCAACAGGCTCCCCTGACATCACCCCCAGCTAGGGGTAAGGCCCTGCACACCTACCTTCTTCCTGGTATCTTCATACTGGGTCTCTAAGCTCCCCAGGGGCAGACTTGCCACCTCCTGCCTGTTCTTTGCTCTTCTGTTCATTCACTCATTCAAAAACATACTAGTATGCATGTTTTGTCCACCTGTATGCTGAACATACAAACTTGAATGAGTCATAGCTATGAACTTGAAATGCAACATCCCTACAGAAACCCATGGAGGTACTGAGCACAGCCATGTCACTGCAGGTACCAGGGGTGTCACGGGTGAGTCTATTAGGACAAGCACAGGCAGGAGCACCTATACCCAAGGTTTTCAGGAGTAGGACTCGGCATGCTCACACCCAGGGCAGGTCGTCACACCAAGGCTGTTATGGTGACAATAGGTCTAGTCCATTTCGCAGAGAAGGCTGCTAAGCATACTGCTGGGTTACAGAGGCAAATTTAATGCTCAGCTGGGTGGGGTGACAGCAGGGCTATAGGTAGCAGGTGCCCAAGACCAGGGAGGAATCCAAGGAAACCAGTGTGGCCTAGCCTTTCCAGAGGCTGGACTCCGTTTAGGTAAGAGATCATGGGGTATCACTGGGTATAGGGAAAGAAGCTCCTGTCACCTAAGAAAGTTTTTATCCAGGTCACTGAAGGTATTTCTGGAGAAAGCCTGCCACCATGCAAAGCTCTGAGAGGATTATGGCCCCTACTAGGCTCCAAGCTGCAGAGGCTTAATCCCAGGCTGGGTGGGTGGGTGGGCTGTGGGAACCTCGGCTGCCAGGAAGAGGCTGCCTCCATTCCAGGGGGCCAAAGTCGGTCTGGGCAGAAGGAAGGGAAGATATCTTGGGCCCTCACTGGTTCCCTGTCCTGATGTGACTTTGGGAGCCCCCTCCCACTGCTCCCTGAAGAAATTACCAGAGACTCAGTGGTCACGGCCATGCTGGGTCCGGTGGGGTAGCATAGGGGGTTTCTCTGCCCAGCATCCCTGGGGCTGCCTATGAGCTTTGGGGGCCTTTTGTCACCAAATACAAAGCAGACACGCCTGAGTGTTACACAGGTTGTCCCCAATGACCTATAGAGAAGCCACAAGCCTCCTTACTGCACTAACCCTGAGCTCTGGGGGCTTGGGGACTATGAGCACATAGGCTCCTGAAAAGGAGGCATTTGGTGTCTCCCACCAGTTCTGAGCTTGTGCTGGGGTGAGGTGCCACTCAAATGGTGGTGAGTGGTTAAGAGACCCCTTCTATCCTGGGGGGCAGGGAAGCAAGAGGATGAAGGGTCTCCAGGGGAAGAGGCCTGGTACAAACACACAGGGCCTGGACAAATGACAGCGGGCTCTTGTGCCAATACCAAGTAACTTCAAGAGTCCTAGGGTTGGGGGAGATGTTTAACTTGGTCCCTGGGGAAAGGGAAGTGGGTGTGTGTGTGCTGGCCCTTACACACTTCTTCCCAGGCTGGGACCTCCCGCATGGCTGCAGACAGCTATGCACCTGGGCAAGGGACACACACACTCAAGTTCCTTCCTTTCTCACAGGCCGTTCAGGATCCCCTAGAACAGTGGTCACTCAGGAGAGAAAGACAAGCCTTCCACAGGACTGAGCAAAAGCTCTGGTCACAAGGTACATTGTGAAGACAAACAGGACCATCTGACAGGAGGAAACTGCGGCCCAGGAGGGGGTTGGGGGAGTCAGGTAGAGAAAGAACCCATTTCTCAGGCTTGGGACTGAAAAGAACTAAAAACTCAGCCGGTTTGGGATTATATGGAGGGACTGAACACTGCCGCTCACCGAGCAAGTCCAGGCGCCAGGCACAGAGCTAACCCTGGCAGCTGCTGCATGCATACCCTCACACTGGTCCTGCCAGGCGGGGGCTGGCACCTCTGTTTTATTGATTAGGAAACAAAGACTTGGAGAAGTGAAGTAACCTACCCCAAGTCACCCAGGAAATGACAGATGTGGGTTTCAAAATTACTCTCTAATACTGTCTGGGGAGGACTCTGGGTGGCCCCATTTTAAGAGCCCTGGAGGGAGGGTGGTTGGGGCAGAGAGGTCCTGGCAGGCCTGGAGCCCAGGACACAGGGTAGCATCAGCTAGCAGAACTTCTGACAGAGAAGCAGACGGGTCTTTTTGTGTCTCAGCTCCCTGTAGATCCTGCCTCCCCTGGAACTGTGAGGACGGTGCTACAGGTTCCCTTAGAGACTCAGCCCAGGACTGTCCAGCCTCCTGCCCCCTCCAGCAGGGAAGTCACCAGCCGCGTGGAGTCACTAAGACTTGAATGGTAGCCACCATGACTGAGGAACTGAAAGCTTCATTACTTTACCTAACATGCACTGAGATAGCTGCATGTAGCTAGTGGTTGCCGCATGGGGTCCAATCCTACTCTTTAAAGAAACAGACACCAAGACAGGCAGGGATTTCCTGGCCCTTATACAGTCAACCTGAGACCCAGAGCTCTTCATTTTCTTCCTGGGTGACTGCCTTTGCTGCTGCCCACCTATGCAAGGGGGAAGGGTCCTGTGCCAGGCATTTATGGGACACATAGCATTGATGTACACCACACATGGCCTGGCATTCAACATACAGTCTAGCAGGGCTGACAGCCATGGGCAAGTGACCACTAGAAACATACTGATACGTGGCAGTAGGACGTAGAGAGAGACTTAAGGATGGCTGAGGGACAGTGTCTACGTCTGCTGGGGGCTGGGACCAGGGATGGCTTCTTGGGCAGTGAACATAATGGGATGAGGAAGTGGAGGAAGGGTCCTGCCCTGAGCCTATCACATGTGCTGAGCCTATCACACCATATCCCACGGACATGCACACTTTAAGAAAGAAAGAAACAGGGGCGGCTGGGCTGCTTCTTCCTTCCTCTCTGAAACACCCCAACCCGTTTTCCACAGTCCTCCCACCCACATACAGAGGCCGCGCCAGACCTTGCACACTGCACTCACCAATCCGATTAGCAATGCAGAGGCAGAGAGGCTGACTCAGGCTCTGCCCAAGGGGACAGGGGTTAAAGACCAGGGCACTGAGAGCTCAGAGGCTGTTCCCTCTCTCTGCTCCCCTCCAGCCCCAGCCCCTGGGAAATGCTCACAGTGATTTAAAATCTCTCAGGCCAGCCCTAACCCCTGAGGGACTGTTTGTCCCTGAGTAGGACTGGATCTCTTTTTCTCCAGGAGAGCACTAGGGCCTCTTCGGGGAGGTCTGGACAAGTTCCATCGAGTTCCTGGAGCTCCTCAGAAGGCAGAGCTGGCTGCCCTCTCCCCCTACCATGGGCAACTGCAAAACAGGAACCCTGCAACCAGAAGAGACTTTCCACTGCGTCAGCAGAGGGGACGTTCCTGAAGCGGGAAGCAGACCCCCCCCTGCCATGCAGACTCCTGGAAGCCACAGGCGTCCCAGGGGCCTCTGTGGCTCCAAAGCCTTCCATGGGTACCCCTTGCCTTGGCGCAGAATCTGTGTTCCGGGCCAGGGTTGCAGCATTGGCCCTACTTAACCTCAGCTGGAGGTTCTGCTCACCTGTCCGCCTCGTCACTGCCGTACCCCTTCCGGTTCTAGAGCCTGTGTGGCCTGCCAGGTCCCTGTCTTCCAATCTGACATTCATTGCCCTTTGTACCTGAGACCCAACTCCCACTGATTTCTGGGAGGAGCTGCAGGCTGTTCCAGACCCACAGTCAATCTTTCCCCCAGACCAAGACCTCGACTGTACCTTTAGCTCTCCCACAGCACCTCTAGACACTGATGGGGATACCCACCTCACCAAGAGCTGGTGGTTCAAGTCCTCAGAGACGACATGAAGAAATGAGACAGCAGCACCCTTGGTACAGAGATGAGCGCCTTGGGGACCCCCAGGGGAAGTGACTTGCCAAAGGTCATGCACTGAGGTGGCATCAGACCCTAGATATGATGATTGCTTGTGGGCTGGGCCTGAGGAACTGTTTCCCGAACAGCATGAGAGGTTTGTGGGGAGTTTTACAAAGCCCCACCCGTGCCTCAGAGAAGGGCTGCGCTGGCTCAGTCTCCTCTCTCACTCACCAAACACCCAGGAAGCACCCACTGCTGCCCTAAGCAGGTGCCAGGCCTGACCTCACCCCATGGGATGGTGGGAAGAGAACCCAGCACAGTAGTGGAGGCTCAGG
The DNA here is from genome assembly GCA_004027595.1 of Dinomys branickii. Lineage (NCBI taxonomy): Eukaryota > Metazoa > Chordata > Mammalia > Rodentia > Dinomyidae > Dinomys > Dinomys branickii. Next base: position 161,443 of record PVLD010002051.1, read on the forward strand.
AAATGCCCTGGGGAACCCCCCAGAGCTGGCTCCAAGGAGAAGTCAGCACCACAACTTAGAGAAAAGACCTACATCGTCTGACCCTGGGGGACAGGGGCAGTACGCCAGCCTTGGGGTCCTTAATGCTCTGGTGGGTGCAGAGCCTAGCTCTGTGACTCAGTTTTCATGAGACTGAGGAACTAGGGTATTGTGGGCACCCCCAGGAGGCCTTCCCTGGCTACTGTGAAGGGGGCAGGGGCCCCAGCAGCCCCTCCTATTCCTGAAGCTCCCCTGAATGGAATGTGAAGACCACCTTTCAGGGGTCCTTTGTTGCTGGGGCAGGTGGCACCTCACGACAAGGAAACAAGGTTCCTGGCAAACCACGTTCACCTGGCTGAAGCAGGACACAAAAAGCACAAGCCTCAGCTCCAACCGTGGAGTGGGGTTTGCAACAGTGTAAGGGCATCAGTGCTATCCAGGCCTGCCCTGCTGTGTGACCTTGGGGCACCTGTCCCTTCACCCTCTGCGCAGCAGTCTGTCTGGCCATCCTTCTCCGCCTGTGGCACTGCCTGGGAGCCCCCTGAGAAGCTGGATGTGTTGGGGGGGTTGTTTTTCCCTGAGTCGGCTCCCTTGAGAGTGGCTGCTGCTTGGCAGGCCCTGAGAGAGTTTCCTGCAGCAGCTGAGGCTTCTGGGGAGTGTGACAGCAAGCACGGCCCAGCAAATATCCTGTGGCACGAGGAGCAGTGGACAGGGACAAGGTGAGAGCATGGGGCATTTTATACCACGTGCCTCATGTCCAGAAACCCTTGTCCCTCCTGGCCTTGGACCTGCCACCCCGCCTCCAGGGTGGTGCTGAGCACCTGGGCAATAGGCCCACTGGTGAGTTCTTCCCCTTGGAGGAACCAGCCTCTCCCGAGGGACCACGGCTACATCCATCAAGGTAAACACCTCCTTTGCCCAGAGTGCCTCTCGCCTGCTCTTTCCAGCTCTGCCAGCTCAGAACTGTCTGTTCCTGAGGACTGGGGCTGTGCTGGCTCTCTAGCCAGATCGATGGATGACTTCACAGAGACTGACGCCTACCAGCACCAAGGCTGTCCTCAGAGAGGCCTGAGGTTGTGCTGGGGACCGCTGCCTGCCCGTGCCCCCTAGTTGACCTCTGGATGCCAGGGCACTAGCTTTGCAATGGAGACCCAGGGATCACCCCAATCCTGCACTAGGTAGCAAAACAGAACCTCAGCTTTTCGCTATGTGAAATGGGAGCATCTGGCTGATACATTCCTCCTCCAACATGCTAAGGACACAGAGGGTCTCTCCCAGCACCTGGTCCTGTATGCAGTCACACTGTGGGCTGGTATCTTTATCTTACCTGTCCTCAGTTTCTACTCTTCTAGGCTAGAGCTGTCCTGTGGGACTTTCTGCCACGGTGGACATGCTCCATGATCTGACCTGCTCCCAAAGTGGTCATGAGCCTCTCGTGGCTACTGGGCGCCTGCACTGTAGCCAACACCAACAAGCCTCTGAACTTTGATTCTGAATTAACTTAAATGTACAATCAGCCACACGGGGCGAGTGGCTACCATATTAGACAGTACCTTTAGGCCCATTCCTGCCATCCTTTACTCCCTGGCTGTAAGGCACAGAGTTGTTAAGGAAGCCTGGGGGTAAAACTCTGGCTAAAGAGCCCTAGGATCATCTCTCTCCTCTCTCAGTCTTTCAGTTCAACTGGTTGACCGCAGACAAGGGACTCCTGGAGTCTCTGGGGACTGAGCATGGGCTGGGTACTTAGTAGAAGCTCAATCAAGGCTGATGCAGATACAGCAGTGCTCTTTCAAATCCCACTGCCGGCTCCCACGAGAACAGGGAAATAGTTCCAGGATAGCCTCTGCCCATGTAGTCACTACGGCACACTAAGCACCTAGCACCTGCCAGGTACTATGGCTGGCACTACGGTAGGTACACAGCAGTGAGAAGCAGCAGCCCCTGCACCAGAGAGCTCCTCTATCCCCTGGGTGGTCTCCAGCACACGGGTTCTCCCGCCTAAACCCAGAGCTGACGGGTCCTGGGGTGCATGAGGATGCAATGGGAGAGCAGGCAAAGGCAGGGCTGTGCAGAGGTGCAGGGACCTTAGAGGAAGCAAGTCTCAAACTCTGCAGGCTGCTGCTTCCGGTAAAGACCCAGATTCTCACCAAAGCATCTCTGTTTGGTGGTTTCTCATGAAGGAAGTTCAGGGTAAAAATAGCTCAGAAGGGACTTGAATCCAGCTAGTTACAGAGTAGTCACTGCCTGGCTAATTAATTAGAAAGGGGAACAGGCTTACCAGTAGCCATATGACCCCCAAGACTCATCTCCCCTTGTGGGATGGGGATATTCCACTCTGTAGTGGATGGGAAATCATCTTCAGAGCAGAGCCCCAGAACTGGGGAAGCCTGGGTCCTTACACACCATCTGGGGTCACCCTGATTTCCAGATGACACAGCCTTACTTCAATTCAATCGTTGGCCCAATTTCCAGCCACTCTGTGGCCCACTCTCAAGGATGGGCCATTGAGAAGCACTCTGGCACCAGCTCCTTGCCAGCTGCCTCACAAAACCTTCCTGTTGCAAGAGCCATCATCGGCGATGCTCAGAGCTCATCTGGCAGTCCAGCCTAGCGGTCAAGAGCAGGGCACCTGGGACCCCACTCTAAGAATGATGATCTCCTGTGCCCCCTTGTCCCATAGCTGGCTCCCATTTAAACCCAGGAACTGGGACCCATCTGGGGCCTACTCACCAACGCAACACCAAAGCCATATGTAGAGGACCTTTGGCATTTGGTTGTGGCAGTGTTCTGGGAAACACTATTTCATGGTCTTGTACAGGATGCTCAGAGCCTCAGGTCAGAAGGAACCTTCCAGCCCTAGAGTGCAGACCCATCCCTCCCTACTCCTCCTCCTGCTTCCCAGCACACACTTGTCAAGAACCTGATCTGTACCCACAACCTCTGGGAAGGGCGCCCTGCCGCAGGAGTGGCTGCACCAGTGCCCGTGGTGGTCTCAGGGTGCTTGTAGCACCAGGGCTGCATTCTGACAAAGGAGCAGTCTTAAGTTAAGACCCTCAGCTTCTGCTTCCACCAAAGGCTTCCTGTCTCATTCTTGTTTCTGCAAAGGACAGAGCCTGGTAAAATGTCTGCTGGCGAGCCAGCACTTCACCTCCGGGAGAGGGACATGGGGAACGCCTGTCCCCAGGCTGGAGGACGAATGATGGCCCCCTGCGTGGGCGCACAAAATGGGCCCAGTACATGCCAGTGCCACTCTCGCGGCTAAGCCTCAGGCTGACACCATGCAGCACACGGCGCTACCCACAATGCACTGGCTGGTCCTCCTCTGTCACACACAGGCACGCACACTCGCCCCCGCGCCCTGAGGGAGCCCGGGCCAGGCCCGCGGGCGTCCCAGCGCCGACCCTTCTGGCCCCACACTCACCCACAAGTTGCTCTGGCCGCGGTCTCGCCCTGGCGCCCGCGGGGTCTGGGGGCCGGCCCGAAACGTCCGCAGCGAGCGACTCTGAGCAGGGTTCAGCCCGCGCCGAACAAAGGCTGCGCGCAGGCAACGGGCGCCGCCTGCATCCCCACTTCGCGCCCGGGCGGCGGCGGCGGCGGCGGGGACGCGGGGGCCCGGGAGGCTCCGGCGCCCGCTCGCTCCGCGCTGCCCCCTCCGAGGGCGCCCCGGCTCCCGCGCTCCCGCTCGCTGCCGCCCGCCACCGCCGCCGCCGTCCGGCTACCGCACCGCATACATCAATTATTCATCGCCAGTCTCCAGCTTCCCGGGCGAAGCCAATCACAGGCGGAGGCTCCGCTAATGGGGCCGCCGCCGCCGCCGCCGAGGAGGCAGTCAGCCGCGCGCCCGGGCGCAAGCTACAGCCCTCCAGGGACGGGGATGGGCTGGGGCGCGCGGGGGGTGGGGGCGCACGGGGCGCGCTGGCGAAACTTCCTAAGGCCCGGGGCCCGCGGGCGTGACCATCCACCCTGCGTGTGCCTGAGTGGGGCTAGGGGCTCGGGGGAAGTCGGGCGCGTCTCGGCGGGGGGGGGGGGAAGGCAGGATGAGGAGGAGGAAGAGGAGGAGCGCGGGAGGAAGATGAAAGGCGAGCAGACCTGCCTCGGCGTCTCCAGGGAGCCCCGACTCGCGCGCGCCCTCTCCGCCCCGCAGCCTCGCCGTTTGCACCCCCGCCCCCTAGCCAGCCGTCTGCACTCTCCCTCGCGCGCGGACCGTCAGCCCAGCCACTTGGCTGCGAGGGAGCGCGGGCGAGCAGGGATCGCAGGCAGCTCACATTTCAAACTTGCAGGCAGGGGTGGTGCCGGTGCACGCCGCCGCCGAACGAACGCACGACCCGACTAGCGACGAGAGGCGCCCCAACCTCCGGGCGGGGGCGGTGACCAGGCCCCTTCCCTCCCCCGCCAAGGCAATTAATTGCCAGCGCCACTTGTAAGAGTGGGGCTCCCGGAGCGCTGTCGCCCGAGGGGGCCGCCGGGAAGGCGCTGGCAGTGCCGGATGATCTCGGGTGTCTCTCGTTCCCGGGGGAGAGAGTCCTTCCAAGGGGTCATGCTAATGAGGGTCCCGAGCAGGGTGAGTGAGGGTGGAGAGAGCGGGACCGGAGGCGGGTTTGGGCCAATGGAGGGGCGGGGCAGGCTAGCGGCATCTGATTAAACCCGGGTCCGTTTAAAGGATTTTCGGAGCGGGTTAGGGGGCGGAGGAGGTCAGCGGCCTGGCGTCTTGCTTCCCTGGCACAGGGGCCCCTGTCACCTCTGGGTTTCCCCGAGCACGGGGCCCTGGACAGGGTGAACGCGCGCACGTACGCCCAGGCTCCCCGACTTCGGGGAGTTCCTAGGCGCTGCAGCCCGAGGCGCGAGGGAAGCCGGGGGCGGCAGCGGCGCGCGGCCCCGCCCCGCTCCAAGAGCTGCCGCCTTCCTGACACTGCATCCTGCGGTAGCTGCGGCCTCTTCCTTCCAGCCTGTCTATCGCAAGGGCTCCAAGCTTTGAGCCGAGCTTGCCAGCTCCGCACCGGCGCTGCCCCCGCAGACACCCAGGAAAGCTTGCTCGCTTCCCCGACCAAGGGGCCTGCGCCCCGCCCCTCCCTCTTCCGAGAACGCCTAACCACTTCTATCACTCCCTGGGGAGAAACTGTTATTCTTACGGACCCCTCCCTGGTCCCACCCACCCCCTAGTAAAAGTTGCTTGAATGGGGACCTAACTGGCCCCCAACAATTAAGCACGTGAGACCCCATTCTTCATCCCCAAAGAAAGGTAGCCAGGACTACCTTTCAAACCTCAGCGCTGGAACGCTGTACACTATGCTTTCAGCAGCTAGTGCCAGGGGGTGTTAGGTCCACCTGCCTTTGAGGTTGCTGCTTCTGATTTCGCCCCCCTTTCCAGTGTGAGCCGCTGGCTTGCCCCTAAACCTTCCCGTCTGTCCAGCTGCCCTCCCTGGAAGTGGCTGAGGCGGATCTCTTCTAGAAATTATGTTCTTGTTTCTTGTTTGACATAAATCGTTAGCAGACTCTAATCCCACCCACTGCCACTTGAAATATCACTTTCAGGATGGCATTTGGAAATTCAGTTGTCACAGGCTTTCCCTCTGAGGAGCTGGTTAAGTGGATTAATTCATACTTCATAACTTGCTGCCTTTTGGACAAGAACTAGCTTCCTGAGTGCGAGATTAATTGGCATCTCCTTCCTACAGGGCCAACCCCAGGGCAACCAGGGCAGGGACGTCCCTCCCGCTCCACAGGCCCTGCCCAGTCTAATCTCCTCTTGGGTTACAATGGATTCTCAGGGGACAGGCTTTCACTCACTGAGATATTCCTGACTCCAGGCAGCCCCATACAGGGATCTGGGACCCCTAGAGGCCTGGGGAAGACTCTCCCATCTTTCCCACTACACGTCCCTCAGAGGTAAGGCATGTACTCTGGTCCATGTTTCAGAAGAAAATACTGAGACTGACGTCACTAAAACCAGGTTTTTACTGTTAATCTGATTTTAGCACAGTGCTAGGGCTTGGGCTTCAACTTTTCCAGAATCCAAACCATCAAGCCCTCAAATAACCAGAGCACCCCATCTCTCCTCCCCGCACAAGGCTCTGTGCAGTGACAATTCACAGTTTTAATCTGACCCTTAGCACCTTCTCAACATCAAAGGGGGTTTCTTGGGTTCATTCTTGAGCTACTCCGTGTATGTCGGTACCACGAAGCCACGCATGCAGAGCTCTGAACGACTGCCCTTGCAGGTTGAGCCAGAATCTGGACTGAAACTGAGCAGAATTTACACTGCAGGGATACAGACCTGTTGACACTGCCCAGGAAACTAATAAAACAGCCGGGCTCCCTCATGTCCATCCCCACCCTCACCTCCTACTTAACCCAGGAACCCACCAGAGGAGAAGCCCTGGGGTGGAACCAGAGAAGAGAATATACACAGCTTAAGAGTTTCCCCAGGTAGCCACCACACTTGTAATCCCAGCACTTGAGAAACTGAGAAGGAGGATCGCTGGGAGTTCAAAGGCAACCTGGGCTATAACATGAGTTCAAGGTTAGGCTGGAACACACACTGAGACCCTGCCTCAAAAAAAGAAAAAACAATCCCAGATAGGTCCTCCACCCCAAAGTAAATATTCTATCAGATTTACATAATTAGGAAAACAAATTATTTGAGGCATCCGCTCAGCACTTCAAAGAGGAGGCCTCCGGGCCCAAACTAGGCCTTTTCACATGCTAATTTCGGAGGCAGCTCCTGGGCCCTTGAAGGTCTCTGTCCACTTGATCATTAGCAAGTTCTTTTTAGCACTGTACTCCCGAAGTGCATGGAAATCCGGGCACTCCAACGAGCGCCTGCTTCAGAAGACCGTCTCCTTACTTGGTCCAAGTTCCAACTCCACTTCTCTAACTTCCAAAGCTGTGCTCAAAAGCCTGGGGCCGGGCACAGCCGCACCTCCCCAGGGCGCGCCTTGATAAGGATCTACAGCAAAGAGGCCGCAGACAAAGGCGCAGCGCGCCTTGGCGCGCAGACGCTCCTCGAGCTCTCCAAGTGACCTCGGCGAGGGGGGCGGCCCCGGGGGAATGACTTGGGAGGGAGAAGAAAGGAAGAAGAAAGGGCGAGCTGCAGCCCCGCGCTGCGGCTCCTTGATGAATGCCCGCCAGCGCTCAGGAGGCCCGACGCGGGATCAATAGCGGTGGCTTTTCTCTGGGTATTTGAACTCCTCCTGCCGTGGTGAGAAGCCGCCGCCAATAAATCACGGAACTGCAGCCGGGAAGGCCCAGTGGCGGCGCGCTCCGAGAGAGGATGCTTGCTTCCTCCTAGGGCTAGCAAGCCTGTCATCCGGAACCCACCTCAGCAGGACCAACCAGCCCTGGGGGTGGGGGGAATGCTGCATCAAGCTTGGAGGTCCAGAGGAGGGGCCTCCTCTAGGGCTCCCCAGCTCCCCACTGCAGGGATGGGCCTCCTGGATCTTGCCCCAGCCCAGGGTGGAAGGGTGAAAGAGCCAAGTCACCTACCTGGGACGTAGGTCACCCAGGGGTCAAAAGTGCCTTCAGGCTGGGTAGCCTTCTGTATAAGGCTTTGTGTAGCCGGAGGCCCAGGGCCTGAGAGGTCACTCAGAAGAAAGAAAGGAAGGACCAGGGCACAAAAGCCAAGATCTGTATAACCCAGGAAGGCACTGAGTTTTGAGCCAAAGCACTCTGTCCTTCTCAGGCAGGGCTGCTGATTCAGCAGGCCTCAACAAGGAACCCGAGGACTGGAGATGTCACCCGTGCAGGCTATAGCACTCAGAGGGAGGGTGAGGTGGACAGGGAGGCCCCAGATGCATGTCCATGTGGGTATGACAGGCATGAGCTCAGGCCCTGGGACCTGTCCAGGCCACCTACGCACCTTGACATGCCTGGCCTCTCTCAGGATGGGCACACAGAACACCAGGGTACAGCACGGGCAACTGTGGGGCACTGGCCTCTGCCTATCACATGCATAGTCCTACCTTACCCATGGAAGCTGGCCAGCGGCACTGGGTCGTGGGGTCAGGGTGCCAAGTCGACACCTCTGCCTGACACTGTTCCCTCTGCCACCTGCCCCTCCTTTGCCCTGGCTAGCCTCTTGGAATCTTATCTTGGTCCTAAAGATGGAAGACACAGGTGAGGTTCAGCTTGCCTTCTGGCCAACACAGGTGTCCCCAGCCATGCCCACACCTTCAGGGACATGGAGTGGCGGCCCTATGCTGGACCCTGGCTTCTCCTCTGCCGGTACTACTGGTAATGCAAGCTCATTACTACTGAGGGTTGCTGTTGCCAAGCACAGGTTCAGGCACTTTCCAAGTCTAAACACACTCACCAGCAGCCCTGTCTGCTGAGGGCAATAATTATCTCTGCCACACATAGAGAAGCTGGGCACAGAGAGGTTTAGGCAACTCTGGGGGGCGGAGAGAGGGGCGGGTTGAGACACGGGCTTGCTATGTAGTCCAGGCTGGCTTCCAACTTGCAGCAATCCTCCTGCCTCAGCTTTCCCAGTGCTAGGATTACAGAATGCACCACTACACCTGCTAAAACAACTTCTGCAGATGGATTTAAAGCACATGGCCATCTAGCTCCAAAGCCTGCACTGAAAATCTCAGGTGGCATTCTAAGACTCAGAGAACAGGAGAAACCATGCGGGTCACAGAGCTATGAGAGTTGTGATGAGAACTCCTGACCCTACTGTTTTATATTCTTTCCTGCATGATGCATTACAGGCTAAAACAATTTCTTACTTTCTTTGTAAAATCAAGCATTTGTGCATTTGTATGCAACCAGTTGACAAGTTTACTTGGCCACGTCTGTGCTTGAGGGGGGCTGGGACATGCTGTAGATGAGACCTCTACCATCTCCCAACCCCTTGTTGCACTCCTGGACCCCAAACCCTTCCTGGATTCATCCCCAACAGGGACGCTCATCCCAGATCTGGGCTGCATTCTCAGACCTCTGAACTTGGCTCCTGCCCAAATCCTATAATCATTTCATTTTGAAAACTACACAGGCCCGACCCCATACTTCCCCTTGGCATGTCCGAGAAGCCCTTGAATTTCTAGCTTATTGGAGATCCAGGAAAGCCTCTTGCTGGTCTTAAGGAGATGGGGGTAGGGCCAGGAGGGGACCCAAGAGACCTAAAATGGCCATTCAGGTGGTCTCTGTCTTTCAGAGTTGCTTGCCCCCACCTGTTCTGCCAGGAAGGAGCCCTGGATGAGCCCGTGTGCTTTGGGAGACCTCAAAGGTGTCCTCCGGGCTGGAGTGGAGATGGCCATGCTCCTGGGATAGCTGAAGGGCTGCGGAGGGAGGGGATGCACCTGGATTTGGAGGCTGAGGGTCTGGAAACAAGTACTAACTAGCTGGTGGCATTGGGAGAGGACAAGCAAATTGAGCTTTCTGGGTCTCCCCCTACTCCTTTGCCTAATGTGGTGAGACCACCCAACACCAGCCCTAGAGGAAACCAAAGGAGACAAGGATGAGGACTTGAGATAAGCTGATCCGCTGTGGTGTCAGGGGTAAATTGTGTGTCCCCAAAAGATGAGGGGTCTGAGCACCAGGGCCTGTGAAGGTTGCCCCCAGCCAGGGACTTGCTACTTGCTAGGACAGGGACCTAGAACAGGTCCTTCTCATGTCATTGGAGAGGGCCTGGCCTAGCCCACACTTTGATCTCCATCTTCTGGTCTCCAGAACTGGAAGCCAGTCATTGTCCATTGTCCAAGTGCCTAGTCTGGGGGTCTTGGCTATGCAAGCCCTAGCAAACTAATACACAGATGGCCCGCTGGAAACCTCTGGTTGCTCTGGTTTCGTCGTTCAAAACCTGAGTCCTTACTTTGATCCTTTATTGACCTGGGCCCTGTCCTTGCTTTGACTTCATTCCCTTCCAGTTCCTATGCGTCACACGCACCAAGGGCTTTGCCTAGAACATGTCTCTCCAGGTGACCAGGCAGCCTTGGCCCCCTCCCTGCTTCTGGCAGGCTTTCCCTAGGGGACATCTTTATAGGAAGCTTTCCTCAGCCCAGCTGTCACAGGCCACGGCCCCTCCCGATGTGTCTCAGGATGCTTTCTCTTTAGCTTGATGACTGGTGTATTTCAATTATTTATCTTGTTTAACACTGTCTTCCTCGCTAAAAGGCAAGCTCCACGTCAACTGGGACTTTTGTCTATTTGGTACGTGTTATGTTGACAGTATCTAAAATATGCCCAGTAGATGCTTGATAATATTCACTACATGAATGAAACAAGGACCAGCTGCCTGAAAGAATGAGTGAGTTAAGGGATGAACGAATGCAGAGTAAACAATCACAAGCTCCTGGGGGCTGTGGTGGCCTCCCTACCCTGCCCACCTACCCAGGGACTAGGTCCCAGCCTGATGCCTGGAAAGACAGGGCTGTTTCTTATGGGAGGGGCCTGCTCAGACCGGAAGCTAGGGCCAGTTAACAAAGGGGCTGCCAGAGGTGGTGGGGCACACACCGCCAAGGCCTCTAATCAATCTCTTCCCATTGATTTTTAGAGTTGCCTTGGAAGGGAAGGGACATAAATGCAGCTCAAATGTCCATGCTTCAGCAGTCCTGGGGTTTTATTGCTTCTTCCAGGACACAGCTCTGACACAGGGTTTTTAGACAGTACCAGGGTCCCTGACAAAGGTCTCTGCTGTTGGAAACGTGATTTTCCTTTCTGCGGCTGAAGCTGTCTGTTCCCCTTGCTGCCTGATTTCACTCCTGAAGATCCCCAGGCAAAGGCCTGCCCTGCCCCTATTTCCTCTGGTCCATGATGTTTGGAATAGCAACTCATTCAGCCCTGGAGTAGAGAGGCCCTCATATCACCTTTTAAATAAGGAAACTGAGGCTCAGAGAGGGAAGGAGGCTGCCTCCAGTCACCCAGCAAAAGTAGTGGCAATACCAGGACAAGAACCTAGAGCTCCTGGTTTGCCACAGGCCCCAGTGATCACTCCAGAGCTGTGCTGTAGCCTCCTGCAGTGTCAGAAGCATGATCTCCAAACTGATACAACACCTTACCCTTCTAAAGGCCGCTCCTTCATAAACTGCCTCGCTTTCAGGCTCACAGTGGTGGGATTTGGAGGATGAGCTGGGGGGACTAAAATGGGAAGGGTGCACCTCATTCTTCTTCTATACATGCAGAGACCGGGGACCGGACCCAAGGCCCTGCAGCTCCTTTCCTCCTCCATGGGGCAAGTCTCACGCATCAAGAGGGGTGGGAAATGCCAATGTGGGCTGCGAAGATGGGGAACTGGCAATCAGGGCTGCTGAGCACCTTGTCAGCCGCAGCATGTACTCTGAGGGTGCAGAGGGATCCCCACCCTGCAGGCTCATGGCAGCCAAGGCCTTGCTGTTTAGGGTGCACGGAAAGGTAAGAGGAGAGACCAGGTAGGAGAAGCATGTTCTGGCCTCTCAGCATGTTGTGGGCAGCACAGAATAATTTCACGCACCTCCAAGCCTTTCTGCCAAGAATCCTTCATCACCAGTGCTGTCTTCCTGCCTCCTGTCCCACCTGTCCCGGAGACAGGGGCTCTCCCAGATACCTGCCCCTTCCATCCCTTTGTTCCTGGCCCACGGCAGCCTGGGGGACCCAACAGCTTCTTTCACTCGCCAGTGTGGTCCCAGGTGTCCCCCACCTCCGGGGGCTCCAGACGTGAGCAGACAGGCCATGGAGGAATGTCTGTTTGGGGAGAATCCAAAGGTGGCCGTCTGGGCAGGGCAAGGAGTGGGAGGCCTGATGTGGAAATCGGAACCTGCAGAGCTGAGCTCAGCAGAGTAGCATGTACCTGGTCCAGGAGGCCAAGTCCCCAACAGAAAGAGATGCTGCCTCGACAAGGTTTGGAGCTTGCTGTGTGACCAGGTACAGGTTGCTGCCCCTCTCTGGGCCCTGGTTTCTCCAACCAGGCAGACAGCTAGGGCTCTTACTGTCCTCCTCCTTGTTGCTAGGGGCACCAGCCTCCCTGTGTCATTATGGAGCTGCCCTTTGCTAATCTCCCAGCTGGGCCCAGGAGGAGAGTAGGCGGCCTCAACACCCACCATCCTGCTAAGGTAAAGAAGGTGTTTCCAAAGCAGTGAGTCCACATGGTTCCATGCTTGCTTATTTTTTAGTGCTTACCTATAAGGGTATGAATTTGAGTTAGACCAGGAGCTCCCTAAAGCCAGGAATTCTATCTGGTTTGTGCACTGCCATATCCCTGGTGGTTCTGTACTTGCCCCATAGTAGGTACTCAGCAAATACTTGTTGAATGACTAATGGACCCTCAGCAAGTTATTATCCCCTGGTGGTGGGATTACAGCTTTACTTTCTAACTTTCTGTATTTGTGATCGCCTTGCAGGTCATGAGCGTTATTTTTGTGATTGGAGGAAAACACCCCCAAAAAACCACTTTCATTTTGGAATTAAATAAAACCAAAGGCAAGGCATTTTCCCTTTGAAAGCTGCTGTGTACAATCTGCAGAACCACCTGCTGAGGGCTGGGGGTGGGTATAGCTCAGCAGCACAGGCACTTGCCTGGCAAGCCTGAGGTCGAGTTTGATTCCCGGTACCAAAAAAAAAGAATCAACTACTGGACCCATGTCTCCTATTGCACTTCCAAAGTCCAGCCTGTGGGTGACCCGGAGTGGGGCATGGACAGTGGTGGGTCCTTCACATTTCTCCACCCAGTTCCAGCAACTGCACAAGCCTCCCAACTGGTTTTCTTCCCTCGGGCCCCCTACTTGCTGAGGAGTTCTAAAAGGCAAGCCCAACCATCCCTCTCTCTTGTCCACAACCTCTCTGGCTCCCAAGGCCTTCTGAGATCAAGTCCAAGCTCAAGCTTCGTGGACTGACGTGGCCCCAGAGAAGTTCGACTGCCCTTGGTCTGGGCTGTTTTTGTCTATGCCTCTGGCAAGTCCCGCCCAAGGCATAGAGCAGCCCTGGCCCACCCAGCTTTATAGGGAGTACTGCTCTCCCCAAAGACCCACATTCCAAAGTACCCGGCAGCAGCTGGCTGCCAGGTGAATACGGTGAATATAGGACTGGCAGGGAGGCTGTACTCAGTTCCCACCTACTCACCAATCTCTGGCTTTTCCAGGGGAGTGGGGAGCCAGGCTCCTCAGTGAATCTGAAAGGGAGGGCAAGCCCCCCACCAGCTGGTTCAAGGATCAATAGGGATCTCAGCCCTGCAGATGCCACGGTTCGGGATGCTGTGGCCTGAATGGTTGTGTTCCTCTAAATCTGTGCTGAATTCTGGTCCCCAAGGTCATGGTACTAAGAGGTGGGCTTGTAGGGAAGTAATCAGGCTGTGAAGGCTCCACCCCAGTGGATGGGACGACTGCTCTTATAAAAGACGACACATGTGCGTTGTTCACGAATCACAACACTCAGTCCTAAAGGACTAAGACCGGGGCTGGGCAAAGTTGCTTTTCTCTGCCTCAGTTTCCCCAGCCACAATATGGGCCATGTCCTGGAATGCGCTGTGAGAAGGCACAGCCCTGGGCGCTGAGCCAGTGCTCCTGACAGCTCCCCTGCAAGAGGAAGCCACACCTGCACTTGGGCCCCAGATAGACCCAGGAACATAGTATGTAATTGAATTTGGCCTAATTACCTAACAGCACCTGGGAACAACCTGTACTGACAGAGCCTGGGTGTCGGGGTGTTTGGAAGTCAGGTGCTGAGGGGCAGCCTCCAGATCCCCCAGGCGTCATGGAACCAGCACCTTTGTATCCCTTAAGGTCTTCGGTGCTCAAAACCCAGTGGCAGGTGGTGTTCCTGTCCTACAGAGAAGGAAGCTGAGGCTCGAAATGACAGAGTCGGAAGGAGTAGAGACGGACAGGGACCCACATCCTCGGCACGTGCTCTATGCTGGAATGCCCTTCCCTGCTCTCTTCTCTGTGTAACTTTCTTCTTAGGAGCCTCCCAGGCAGGGGTCTCCTCTGCAAAGCCTTCCCTAAGCGTCCAGCCTCAAGGCCCTGCCACCGTCCTTCTTAGAGCATTGTGGTGATGACAAAGGTGTTGTCAGGAAGGTCACCCCCCCATCAGTCCTGCCTATCACTTGGAGCCCCAGAGGACAAGGACGATGGCCTCATCACTCACACTCTGTCTGGCGCCTGAGCAGGGCCAGGAAGGCAGTGCTGCTGTGAGGCGGTCTCGTCTCCCTTTGTGTCCCTGACCACCTGGCTGGAAGGACCAGTTCCCTCTTCCTGAGACCTGGAGCTAGGGGCTTTGGACATAGGATCTCGCCTTCGGGAAGGGAAGGGGCAGGCCCAGAGTCACAGCCAAGACCTTCTGTACCCGGACTTATTGTCCCTCCCCCTGCAGCCAAATCACAGAACCTAGGAGGCTCACCTGCTTACAAGCATTTGGGTCCAAGGACAACAGCAGGACAGGAATTTCAGGTCTGGCAAGGTGAGTCCTGACAGAGACGGGCCCCCTGTGCAGTCACTCTGCAAAGCCTCTCAGGCCACTATTTGTCCAGTGCCTGGTCTTGCCTCCCTCCTCCTGAGAGGCAGCCTCGCCTGGGCCCCGGGCATGCGGTGCTGCCCAGGTCTGAATTGTAGCCCTGCCCCTGTGCTAGTTGGGTGACCTTGAACAAGTCACTGACTTCCCATGTCTCAGCTTCCTGAGCTTTTCAGAACAGCAAAAGAAGAGGCTGCAAGAGCAGCACTTGCCTGTCAGGTGGACCATGGCAAAGACCAGATGAAAGTGAACCCCAAGGGCTGGGGATATAGCTTAGTGGCACAAGTGCCTTCCTGGCAAGCGCACGGTCCTGAGTTCGATTCCCAGTATGGAAAAAAAAAAGAAAAGAAAGGAAGAAAAAACAAAGTGACCTTATTCCCTGGTTAGCAGCAGCACAGGCTGAGTATCTTTTATCCAAAATGTCTGGGACTCGAGGTCAGATTTTTTTCAGATTCTGCAACATCTGACTATACCAAATGAGAGACTTTGGGCATGGTGCCCAAGTCTAAATGCTAAATTCACTTATATTTCGTATATACCATGGACACATAGCCCGAAGGTAATTTTATACATTTTTTTTTTTTTTTTGAGATAGAGTCTTCCTTGGTAGTTCAGGCTAGCCTTGACAAGCTCACTGTGTAGCCCAGGTGGGCCTCAAACTCAAAGGGATTCTCCTGCCTCAGCCTCCTGAGTGCTGGGATTGCAGGCATGTGCCACCATACACAGCTGAGCTGAGCTGAGGTTTTCCGATTAGGAGCGCTCTAGCTTTAGAGTAAGGGTGGTATTAAAAGCCATTAGATGGCAGTAATGGGAGTAATAGCAGTATTGAAAAGAGAGGCTGTGCTGTGAGTGAAAGAACTAGCACTTGTGGTACTAGCGAGAAAGAGGATGAGTGACGGTATTGTGTGGGGTCGGTCCAGCTCCAGGAACAGTGTGACAGCCGCTGGGAAGACTGTGCATTCTCTGTGCCAGTCTCCTTTTACATAAATGGGGTTGGGTCAGGGCACCCTAACATGTCTTCTGCCCTTCCTTGTTCTCACCCCGCCCCTCCCTTTCTGCCACACATGTGGCCCTTCCGGCCCTGCCTTCTTCCACCCACCCTCATTCCTTTTCTAGGTGGGAGGCTGGTGTCCACACACCCGTTCTGTCTGTCACTGGCGTGTGGCAAAGGACACAGTTTTCCCCAATGTCAGCCCCACCACGTGGGCTTCTGTCAGTTCCCAAAAGCCACACAGCAGCGGGGGCTGGGTGCAGTGTGGTGTTAGAGCACGTGGTTAGGGTTCGAGGCTCTGGTTCTATCCCCAGCATTAGTAAAGAAATGAACACAACAGCTCCAAAGCAGGAGAGCAGCAGGTGGCCCTGGGGGCCCCCTCCACTAGGATCACTGCAGGCCCAGCTCCTCCATCAGTCTCTGGCTCATCTGGCCCCACCTTATTCCTCAAGTGGTGTAAAGGTGATGCCTTCCCTGGCTACCAAGACTCACCCTTGGCCACACTGGGCCACCAGCACAGCGTCTTAGGTAAGTGGTAGCCAACAACAAGGAAAACACCAGCTTCCTTGCAGCATCCATCGCTCTGGCAGTCTTGGCAAATCTTGAGTGAGGCCTCATGGTGGCCCCATGTGTCACAGGGCGGGCTACACCCTCCCCAGACCCACTTATGTGCCTTGGACTGAGATGCCATTTTTGTGTCACCTGCCTGGCCATGTGAGTGACACCGAACTAAGGTGGATCTTCCCACCCAAGGCAGGGCCCAGGACTGGAGCCTGAAAGTCAGCCTTGTGCCAGGCTAGGGGCACTGTGCCCTTGGAGAGACCTGGACCTAGACCCCTGGGGCTACTGCAGCACTTTGAGCTCCTTCCTTAGAGGAGCAGCACCTTTCTTCTCTTTTCTTTAAGACACAGTCTCACAATGTAGCTGAGGCTGGCCTTGAATTCATTATGTAGCCCAGGCTGGTCTTAAACTTCTGACAATCCTGCCTCAGCCTCTGGAGTGATGGGATTACAGGTCTGCGCCACCCTGCCTGGCCATCTCTCTCGTTTTTCTCAACCATAGTTCTCTGGAGGAGTCTTATTCCCAGAGGAGGGTGTGTGACTCTCTTCCTGGGGGGCCACCTAGGCACCCTTGCTCCCGCAACAGCCCACGCTGAAGCACATGGGTGTCCCCACCACCCTACCTGCCACTTGGCTCCCCACAGGGCTCCACAATGCACCCATTTCCCGCTGCCTGGTCTCACAGCTACAGACCCCCAGGCAGGAGCCCCTCACCCCCAGGAAGGAGCCTTTCACCCCCAGGCCTTGGGCAGATGCTTCATCGGGAGGAAGTGATTCTACACATCTGGGGCACACATCTGAGAGGGGCTCCAGACCCCACGGAGCCAGGAAATGGAATACAGCAATTACATCACTTCCTCCACTGAGGGGCACTCAGGAGGGGGCAGCAGGCGTTCAGGATGGGACTGGGCTGCGGGCTCTGCAGACAGCGGTCTTGCGGCCTGAGCAAGTGGCTGTGGGGATGCACAGCAAGGACAAGCAGCAGCTCTCCAGACACTAGCAGGGCAGGCAGCTGCAGTCCCCAGGGAAAAGGGGAGAGACAGAGGAAGTAAGGAGAGTGGAGGGGGAGGA